>CM031918.1:42469943-42542836 GCA_018703695.1 Prunus fruticosa | reverse complement strand
GAGAAATTATATTTTATGCATATGCATATATGTTTCAAAATTTCATTACTTATTTTATGTTGAGATTAATTTCCCGGATATAAAGTATTCCAATATGCTATAATTGGTTTTGGACGTTAGTTTTTTTTTTGTTCGAAAATTGGTTAATTGATATTAACTTATTTAGAAGTTTTGCATTTCCCATTCAATTACGTGATAATTTTATTTACTGCAGCTTTAATTTCAAAACTTTAGTAATTGGTTAATTGATATTAACTTATTTAGAAGTTTGCATTGCACATTCAATTACGAGATAATTTTATTTACTGCAGCTTTAATTTCAAAACTTTAGTGCCGCAATTGCATATTATCAATTTTATGACGTTTAGAGATTTATGTCTGGCAACAGTTGTTGATATTGTTGGGTGTTTATTGCATTTAACATTACTAAACATTTATGCAATTTAATTACATCTTTGTTTTAATGTCTTGGATTCATTTTAAAGTTGCCAACGCCTATATGTTTCGATTGTGCAATCCTTCATATTAGTTACTTGAGTTAATCTTGATACAAATATATTGAGTGAACTAATGTTCTTTTGATTGTGAAGTCTTAACAGCTGCCACATTGAGTTAAGTGCCATGAAGTGTACATTGTGAAATCCTCATGAGAAAACTGAAATGAAATAATAAATTATATGACTGTAAGTGGCTTTAATTTTGAGTTTTGGCATAAGGCTTTCAAACCCCAAATTTTTTTTTACATTTATTTTGTGAGGCTCTTGGTGGTTTCACTATTATATTTACAATAACTATGACTTTGAGTTAGCATGTCTCAAGAATTTAAAAATAAATAAAACTTTGGTACAGTCTTCACATATTTTGAGAATTCCCTTAATTTGTGGGGGTTGAGTTTTTCCTTAACTATATTGGTAACTATTGAAATTTTGTGGGTATTTCAAAATACAAAATTAATTTCAATACTTGTTTATGTTGAATTTAACTTTCTAGATTTTGAGTAGTTTTGATTACCTCTTTAAAACTGAAGTTATTTTGTATATTTATTATAAAAGTTTTAATATCTCCTTTATTGGGATTTATCTTATTTTGTTTTAATTAGCCTTTAAATGTTTACGTTATTTGCCTTTGAAAATAATAATAATTATTGATTTTAAAACAGTGTAGTCTTTTGTGGGAGTTGATTTTTTTTAAAGGGAACTTTAATGCTATAATTTTATGTGTGGCTAATGTTGAGTAGTTTTTGTTTTATGTTGAAAAATGTTAGACCCAATTATGTAGTCTAATTGCATTGCTTTACTATCATAGGCTTTTCCTCTCACTTCTCTTTCCCACAATTTTGAGTGTGTTTTCAATTTCTTTATGCTCTCGTGAGAAAGATTCATTACATTCATTTAGTGACATAATAATTTTTATATTCCCTTGGCAAACATGTTGTGTCCGTGTGAAATTTGTTTATATTAAAAATTTTATTATGAGACTAACTTATCTGCAACTAATGATTACCTTGGTATAAAATTTTGGGTAGAGACTTCTTATTGTCTTATAGGTTCCTATTGAGAATCAAGAAGATACAATTTTAACATGGATATGCGATCATGATTTCAGCCACTTTGAGTGCACAAAAGGGAGGAAGAGTATCCTGAAATACTCAGTGTTTATAGTTAAATTTATTTAATGAATTCATTGTTATATTGTTGTTCACAAGTGGTGGCAGGTGTACTCAAAGTTTCATGGACTTGAGAGGTACTCTTGATCATAAGATTTAATGTATGATGTTTTCTGTTATACTTAAATGTATACCAATCCGTATCTAATTTCCGATTATACTGAGGTGAAATCTACTAATTATTTGTGTGCAAGAGTGTGTAGGAAATATTTTAATAATATGCAGGTTTAAAGCTTGCTAAAATGGAGAATAAAGACATGACCTAAATTATACATGCCTTGTGAAGGCTAGTCTTGATATGCATGCCTCGTGGAGGAGGCTATTAATGCAAAATGTCGAGGGGGATGTGCTTAAGCCCATAAGGGAGTCACCTAGGGAGGTAACCCAACTTCTGTGATTGGAGATCCCATGAAGGAAGTTCAATGTGGTAGAAACAATCCATATTGCGTGACTCATATAGCACTCATAAAACTATGGAGATATCCTTGAGATATTCTTCTGCACATCCCTAAGGCAAAAGTGCTATTTTATGTGACGTCAGGAAGGGATCTATCCCTGAATGAGTTTCGAGGCGGGCAAACTCCCGCAGAGTGCAGGTCACATGTACTCTTGGAGAACTCACCTAAGTGAGAGACGTCGTGAGGCCGCGACTATGAGAATTGGGCTATTCTCTAGTAACTCTCATGAGAATCAAGATAAGCGCATGGCCATAAATAGCGCTACCCCGCATCCAAGTCTCAACTAATACTATGTGTGGGATATGTTGAAGTTTGATCAAAGGTGCCGAGTTCAATACTGTGTACACTCAGGTTCCTCAAATGGAGACTATCATCACTAAGTGAAGGTTCAAGCCCGGAAGGCACCTACACCTATTACATAGTATTATATTGCCATATATATATTATATATTTTTCACTGGTTTTTTTTTTGTCACGGTAAAATTTTAAAAACCTTGTGGGGGATTGTTGGAATTTTAAAAGGTTTTAAAAATTTAACAATTTTATTTTGGCTGTTTTATTTGATTTATTGTGGGGGTTATAAATATTTAATATTCTGGTTGGTGAATGCCATAATTTTTTGGTTGGTGAACTTTTGTGGTTGGTGAAGGTTACATGTTTTTAGATGCCTATAAAAGGTCACTCCTCCTTCACATTTGAAATACACACAGTACACTATTAGAATATCACATACCACAATCACCACCACAAACTAATTCTCTTATTTTCTACTTATATATATATTATCTACTTTATATTATTATTTTGGCAATGGTTCTGTGACTTGGATACCCATATCCGTCTATGAACGTGCTCATAGCGGATCTTGAGTTTGTGTACAAGGGGTCGTATCTTGGAGTCTTGTAGACCGTCAATACCTGCACGTAGGGAGGCTACAAAGGCTTTAGGACAGCGTCTTTGACGTGCTTCACCGTACCAAACTCACCTTCTTATTTATTATTTATTTTCCTTTTACTTACCTGTTATTTTGTTTTCTTCAATTTCATTATACCTTAAAAGCTTTCTAATTTATTTATATGTTATTTATAATATAATATTTTTGTATTTGGCTTTACGGAAAAAGAAAACTATGTATTTTTTATAACATCTCTTTCTCTCCAAAAACTCTCTATGTTCTCAAGTGTTGTACAAAATCCTTGTTTTGTGTTCTTTTGTTTTCATTTTTGTTTTGTGTAGGAAAACCGAATTGAATCATTCAATCACCAATCCCTGTGGAATCGACCTCGCACTTACATACGCTAAACTACCAACGGTTCGTGCACTTGCGAGTATCACAAGTTGAGGATGCAGTTGAACCCATTTTGGTGCAGCTGAATCTACGCAACAAGTTTTTGGCTTCGTTGCCGGGGATCAGTAACATTGTTTGATTCTATTTGGTTTTCCTACTTTTAATTATTTTTATTTTTTGTATATAACTAGACAGTTTCATGTTTTAAAGTTAATGAAGTTAATTGATAAGTTGTGTTTGTAGTCCAACGGACAAGGACAATTGCCTGACAAGCAAGAGAACTGGGTTTGAGTCCCAGCTTACACAACACCCAAAAACAAAAAGGTTCATGTAGCATGTTGATTATTTCTAGTTTATGGTTTCATTCACTTGCTCTTAATTAAATATCTTGTTCAAGTTTACATAAACACCATATGACTCTTGGATTGATTAGTGAATGAATGGGTAGATATTGAAGACAAACACCATGTTTAAATTCTACTTGGTTCTTTATTGTTCTTCTTGTTCTTAATGGGTTCGGAATTTGTGTTTAGACTGAACACCATAGCTAAATGCTTTTTCTGAATACTTGATTAAAACCACACACCATATGGATAATCATATTTGAGGAAGAACGAACTTCATAAGCTAGTTTGATTTACTTTACTGCTTATTACTTTGAAGCATGAAATTGGACGTATGTTGATTTTCTTTTTCATTTTAGTTTTTATTTCCTAATCTTTTAATTCTGTTTCAAGTTTTCTGTGTTTGTTTTAGCAAGTAATGACAGCTTAATAAAAATGGAGAGAGATGACAACTTCAATCATAAGAATGGGGAGTGTGGAGTAGTGGGAGAAGTCGCGACCTCCAAATGCATCATGCTCGACCTAATCGCTTCAAGGGGGAGTATTCCAATCCTTTCTCTTTAGTTGTTTTGTTATTATTTCAGTAATTTTAATTTTCTATTTATTTTATTTAAAAAAAAAAAATTAAAAAGATTTTTTATATGAGCTGACTCGTGGTAACTCCAGTGAGCGTCTCCGTCAATCCAGTGTCTAGGAGTTCTTTAGGCGACACCTTCGGTGTCTAAGAAGTTTGGGTTTTAAGTGGGACCTTTGTGACCCCTCCAACCTTCCCGGATCCCCTGACTGTATTTTCTGAGGCCCTTAACTAGTCATCCATGAGTTGCTTATATATTTGTGTGTTTAAAAAAAAAACAAAACCAAAACAAAAATTTTATAAAAAAAAATTAAAAAAAAAATTTGAAATTTGAGTTTTTATTTATTTTTCGTTGTAAATTGCAATTTGGAACTTGTTTTGTTTTGTTAAGTTAGTTTATGTATTTATTTACGTGGTGTGGTTAGTTAGTTTATTTCTGAGTGTTAAAAACACATTTTTATTTCACTTCAAACACTGCATTACAAACAAAGAAAAAGTAAAAAAGTAATTTAAAAAAAAAAAAGAGAAAAAAACAACAACAACAACTTCTTCTTCTTCTTCTTCTTCTTCTTCTTCTTTTTCATCTTCATCTTCATGGCATGCCTCTGTTATCTCTTACTTGCAGAATCTGCAGCAGCTCCACATGGTCCTCATTTTTTCTCTCCAAGTGCTTCCACGTGCTGATTGGCACAATAGAGCCGCTTCTGCGAGTCCGCCACCATAGCCTTCAAGGAAGCTACTTCATCACTCAGCGCGGCACACTCCCGTGTCCTCGCCAGGAATCGCATGCCTAAATTGGTAGCCGAGACCGCGTGGAGCACCGTTAAATTGTGGGACTCCTCCACTGCTGCCTTGTCAGATCTCTTTGCCACATGCAGATGATCTATCGATGTGAGCTTGCTGCCAATCATGCCTTCCAGGCAGCGCTGCTCTCGTTCGGCACTGCCTCAGAAAGGTTCGGTATTGCCTCAGAGCAAAGTTTGAGGCCGTACCGTGATGATATGTGGAGTTTGGGAAGACATGGTTTGTAGGAGCCCTTATCTGCGCATTCGGTGGCGCAAGGGACAATTCAAGGCTAAGATCATCAAGGTGAGTGCATGAAGATGCCATTGTTTTGTTTTTGGATTTTTTGATGTTTTCTCTGAATTTGCAGGAAGAAATGTGGGGTACTCTTCTACTTCACCGAGATGAGTTTAAATAGACTTATGCAGACGAGGGAGCCGAAAGCACTTCGGATCTCGAGGGTGCTATCATGTGCTCTTTTCTCTCGGATCCCTTCATTTCCGGCGCAAATTGCGAGCACGTTTTTTTTTAAAAGGGAGCATGTCCACACTTTCACTTACTTTTGCCTCCCTGTTTTTCTGATGTTTGTGTTTTTGCTTTTTCAATTGTTATTTTATTTTATTTTTTCAATTGTTTTCTTCTTGTTTGTCAGGTTTCTTAAGAATGTAGTTGGAAGAAGAGACAAAATTAAAGATGCGTCTTGGACACCTGGTGCAAGAATCTCATCTCTTCTTTTAAATTCTTGTTTGAATTGTGTGTTTATTTCAATTTTTATTTTTATTTTGTTTTTATTTAATTAGGTAGTATAATTTAAAACTCATAGGATATTCTTTGAAGGAGCTAAATTTTTGGTAACTCCAGTGAGCAACCGCAAGTCGATACAGTGTCTAGGAGTTCTTTAGGCGGCACCTTCGGTGTCTAAGAAGTTTGGGTTTTAAGAGGGACCATTATGACCCCTCCAACCTTCCCGGATCCCCTGGCTGTGTTTTCTGAGGCCCTTAACTGGTCATCCTTAAGTTTTTCTCTTAAAATAAGCAGTTACTTGTGTGTTTACTTAACTAAAAATAAAATGCATGTTTGGGTTTTCATGTTTTTGTTTGATTGTCGTTCTTTAAATTTAGGGTCAATTGTCTCTTTGAAATAACATAACGTTTTTATTTCCCAATTAAAAAAAAAACACATACATTTTAAAATTAAATAAATAAAAGCTGAAATCATTTCTTCTTGGTGCTCGGTGTCTCGACCATAGGAGCTTTTAGTTTGGCCCTCTGGCTGTCCTCTTCGGGGCTTCACGCACAGCCTCTTGGGGCTCATCACTTGAGCTCCCAAAGATCGCAATCTTAGCTTCAGGTATAACTTTTCTCGCGATCTGGTTTCTTGCGTTTACCCGGTCGGTCTAGGTCCTCCAGCTGTTTTCGCATGTCGCGAGAGTACAACTCTACAATCTTTGTTAGGTTTTTATTCTCGTCCCGCAACACTTCTAGCTGGTGTCGATTCACCTCCACTATCCTGGCCCTCTCCCTTTTCAAGCTTTTTATAGCACTCTGACACTCTTCAACCATACTTCGCTCCGCCGCTGAACTGACCTTTCAGCACCTCTACCTCATGGGACTTCGCAAGTAGGCGATGACCCAAACTTGCGACACATGCTGGACTCTGCACGCTCAGTGCCAGGGCATCGCTCGTGACCCGGTTGTCATCCATTGTCCCGAACACACGTATATCTTTAGGAGTCACCAAATTTCTGCCCACTCCAATGGCAACATCGTTGTCCAGGAGTATTGAGTCAGCTACCTGTCACAGGCCCCCTTGCGGAGGCAAAGTAGGGCATCCATATTGGTGCTCCTGCTTGGCCTCGTGTTTGAGTCGGTGGAGCTAGGTTGAGATCCAAGGAAAAGGGGTAGGAAGAAGCCATTTGATTTCTCAGTTTTTCTTGCTTCTTTTCTCTTTTGTGTTTCTGAGTTTGTGTTTTTTGTTTTTTCCCCCTTCTTTTTCCTTCTTATAGAGTCTTTCACAAAACCCTAGCCAGTGCAGCGTCCCTGAGCATTTTCTGAATCTCCAGCATTCCTCCGAGTCCCACAACCTTCTCGCTTTCCAACCACACCCAACTCATTTATCTCGACATGTCTTTTCTGAACGGACGCGTTCAGTAAAGTCTTCGCGCCTTTCCATGAGCCCGTAATTTCTGCTTGTGAAATCTGCGGCGCTTTCTATCTGTCGACACGTGTCTCGCTCAGTCTGCCCATGACTAACCATGAGACAACATCAGGGACCACATTCCCTTTTTTCAGAAATCCCGCTTTGCGCCCATAATTCACGTTTTATGTATTTAAAAAAAATTAAAATTAAAATGTGTGGGCTTCGGATTTCATTTTGGGTCGGGTTTTACCGTTGTTGGGTTAATTTCATTTTGGGTTGGGCTTTCAATTGTTTGGGTTTTAGTTTGCGTAAGACTCCTGTTTAGGGCTTACTGTTTTGAGTGTTTTACTGTTTTTATTGTTATTTTTATTTTATTTTATTTTATTATTATTATTATTATTTTGTTTGTTTGTTTTGTAATTTTTATTTTGTAATTATTTTATTTTATTTTTGTGTGTTTTGTAATTTTTTATTTGCTTTAATACCTTTCATCTGTTGTTATGACATTGTTTGTGGCTAATTTTTAAACATTGAGGACAATGTTCATTTCTAGGTTTGGGGGTATTGGAGTTTAGCATGTAAATTTGGAGTTTCCTTAATTTAATTTTTTTTTTTGCTTGTTTTTATTTTTATTTTATTTTGTTTGAGTCTTGCTTTTATTTTTATTTTGATTTTATTCACTTTCCGAACACATTTGATGAGATTGTGATAAATGTTTGCATGACTTAAATGAAAATTTGTTTTCAATTTTATTTTAGTTTTCTTTTTATTAAATAAAAAAAAAATTGGCATTGTTCTATCATGATATGTTCGAAACCTTTGCACTTGCTATTTGTTTCATAATTTTTCAATTAAAGGATTTGCATGATCTAAAGAATTGTATGAAGCATAAATTAGACTTATATAACCAACCATATTAAGTGAGCTTTTGAGCCTTGTACTTCAATTCATGAGTGTTATACATGTACTCTTAATTTCTTGTCATCAAAGTTGTTGTTTGATCTCATTATTCATTGATTTGGTTGAACACTTAAAAGTCATTCATTCTTGTGCAATTTGACTTCATGACATTTAAAGAAATGATATTAAGGCATTCTTTGGATCGTTTGTGCATTTCAAGCTAACCTTATGCATGCTTAAGCATGATTTTCCATTGTTAACCATTTTGAGCCTACATGTAAACCTTTTCTTTCATTTACCAATTTTATTTACTCGCCTTAGCCCAAAAAACAAATATTTACCTTTCTAAGGAACTCATGAGCTTTAATTTGGATGTGTTTTTCATGCTAAGTTTGGGAAGAGGTGTTACATTTAGAGAAAAAAAAATCACACAATTGGTGAAAGAAAAGAGAAAAGTTAAGTGGTGGTTGGTAGAAATTTCATTTTTGGGCCTTCAAAATAATTGGTGTTTGTTCAATTAAAGGAAAGGAGTATGAATCAATGTAAATGAAGGTATAAGGAGTTTTGATCATGTAAAAGAAAAAATCTAATCGTGATGATTCGAAGTCTTGTAAACAATTGTTTTATGCTCTTACATAGCGAGTTCCTTGGACTTTGTATTATCCATACCTTTCATTTCTTACTCACCTTACACCCTTGGCCCCATTACAACCTATGTTAAAGACCTAAATTGATCTTAAATGTCATGTGGTTGAATTGCATCCATTTTCTTACTTTTAAGTGTTTGGCATCCTTCTTGAGATCATATTAATGCAAGTTCTTCATCTTTCTATTTCGAGTTAAATCCTTATGGTTTAACTATCTCATGTTTATAACTGAGTGATGCATTATAACCCTCTTCTGAGTGATTCATTTGTGAGAGGACAACTTTGGTGAGATTTGAAGTTGAACTTGTGCTTTGTATGATTTTTGAAATTGTGTGAAAACTAAGATTGGAGAATTTGTTGCATTTGGCTATCACACTACCACACTTTGAGCATGTTGTGTTTTGAACTTTGCCGCTTTGTGAATAATGTCTAAAATTGAGTTTTTATTGTTAAAACGTTTAAGTCATGTGAATGAGTCATTTCTCTTCGGAAATGTTCGGAAAGATTATTTTGAGTTCTTTTTATTTTTGTGATTGTTTTTATTTTTATTTTTTATTTTGCTTTTATGTTTGTTTTTGGTTTTGGTTTTGCTTAAGTTATCTTTTAAGTTTTCTAATTACTTTGTTTTGTAGAGTTAGAAAAACGTTTGTGGGTATCGAATCTGTTAAACCCTCAGGAGACACAACTCCTCCTACTAGGGATGCCTAGAGGTTTTAAGGCTTGTTGCATACGCTAAATGCAATCGAATTACCTGCGAAAGTGGTCTAGTTAACTTCTTCTTTTGTTTTTCTCTTTGTTTTCTTTTTGTTTTGCTCGAGGACTAGCAAAATCTAGGTTTGGGGGTATTTGATCGGTGCATATTTACATATCATTTTGTACCCTTCTAATTTATGATTTGGTTATGTTTTTTAGTTAAACTTGTGCTTTTAATAGGTTTTGTGTTTGTTTCAGTGTAATAAGCTTAAGGACTCACTAATTGCATTTTGGAGACAAGTTAGCTCAAAATGGTGTCTGCAGATCAACCAACTTCACGGATTGGACTGTACTTGCTCAAGAAGAACTAGATAATGAGCCATACATCATTGGAAAGATACAGAAGTCTATTTTCTGTAGAATTTTACGGTTCATGATTCCGAGTCTTCTAGAGAAAGTTATACATGTTTTGGCAACTTAAGGTCAAATTCAGCAGCATCTGCGTTACTGGGCCAAAAATCACATTTGAAGGCCTTCCGGATTTTTCCTTGAGTTGGGCTGCATATGCTTGGAAAGATAAGACAAAGAGCTTCAAGATCCATATTTTTCCAGAATTTTATGGATGGAGAAACAAGCCCAAAACGAGCCCAAAAGAAGACTGCAATGCATTGTCATGCATGACATATGCATGAGGTGTTATTGATTGTGGGGAAGTTAGGTGAAGCATATTCAATTCCTATAATTGAGTGGAATTTTGCAGCAGCCAAATGAGCCAAAAGATGTTGAAGTGGATGATGCAACACTAAGCCTAAAGACAAGAGGAATTGTTTTTAAATGCAATTGTGTGTTAGGTTAGGTTGGTGAATTAAGTGTTGTGTGTTAGGTGAAGTTAGTGTGGTTAGTGAATTCAATTGTATATTCAGATTTTCATCTCCCCTAAGCCTATAAATAGGGGAAGTTCTCTAAGCTTGTAATCACACCCCAAGGGGGAGAGCTCTCAAACACTTCTCTAGAGCTCCCTTCCCTTCTCTCCCCTCAAATTCTCTTAGTTTCCCTTTGTATAGTTCTCAATTGTTGTAACAAGATTCTAGTACTATAAATCTCAAGCATTTTTCCTTTCTTTTCTTCTATAAATTCTCCAAAAATTTCTCTATTCTCTTTCAAAGTTCTCCATGCTCTAAAACATTTCCCAAATACGATTCCCATCTCTTCCAAGATTCTCAAAGTTCCCAAACACTTCTCCCATTCCTTCATCAAATTCTCTAAACTACTCAAACACTTTCTCATCCCTTCTCCAAATTTCCCAAACACATTTCCCTTCTCTTCCAAACGTCTCCATGTCTCAAACAATTCACAAACACCTTTCTCTCCGTTCCCTAAGTTCTCAAATTCTCCAAGTTCACAAAATCCTCAAGCTTCCCAAACACCTTTCCTTTCCCTTCCAAAATCCTCAAGCTTTCCAAACACATTCCTCCAAATTCTCAAGCTCTCAAACACCTCTCTCTTTCTCTCCAAAAACTCTCTATGTTCTCAAGTGTTGTACAAAATCCTTGTTTTCTGTTCTTTTGTTTTCATTTTTGTTTTGTGTAGGAAAACCGAATTGGATCATTCAATCACCAATCCCTGTGGAATCGACCTCGCACTTACATACGCTAAACTATCAACGGTTCGTGCACTTGCGAGTATCACAAGTTGAGGATGCAGTTGAACCCATTTTGGTGCAGCTGAATCTACGCAACACAAGTACCAGGGGAAAACAATCCAAAACAAAGATCGTTTGACTAGCCCGTAGAGTTTCAATTTTCTACCATGCGTCTAGGGATGAGCTGTCCAACTGGGGGACTACCACTTCACAGCACACAAGCCGGAAAATCCAATGCCATGTGCGGCCAAACCAAACCATGTCCTAAGCGCGCATACTACTCGTCAGGGCTTACGGCACACCCGACCAAAGGTGTCCGAATATTTACCATACACCGGAAAATTCAACGCCACGTGTGATAAAGTATTAACAACCAAGTGAGCTCACACGCGGGAAAATCCAACGCCATGTGTGGGTAAAGTAACCTGGGAAGGGTACATATCATGGTGCAAATATGAAACTCACACAACAAACAACAAGGTACCAACTCTCATAAACCACTTGTCCAATTATTTATTCATAATGTAAATAACTTCTCAAAAGCATATAAACCATACCCAAAATGGTCATAAACTTCAATATAAAAAATAACCACTAATTCCATAATTAAAACAATATATAAGGTCCAATGTCAAAATAACCCAATTTATATGCATGGTAGTCTAAACTTTGAAAATAATGCTCATTCAAAACAAAGTCCACTCATAGATAATCCCAAACGACTTGACCCCTAGAGGGTCTCGCTTGTTGAGCTCGTGGGGCTTAAGTACCTATTTTGAAGAACACAATAACCAAGTTAATAAAACGCCTCAAACGAGCACTTTAAAACAAACTCCTAACTTTCCAAGGACTCAAAATGTGTGTACGACTGACAAGGAGTTTCTAAGGTCCAACTACGTTTTTTGAAAGGTGAAATAACCTCGGAAGACTCTCAGTCAACCGAGTGGTCAAACTTCCCAAATTTGGTCAATCAGACCCGCAAGGCCCACGACCTCCGATTTTCGATCCGAAAGTTCTTACATGTTCAACAAAGTCTGCTAAATAGGTGCTCCACGTGGTCAGATTGCTCTCAATCGCACGATCGGACTGTCACTAGTTTAATTAACCTTAGAATCATTGATTCGGAGTATTGGGACTCCGATTCTCGATCAACAAGTTCCTACACGATCTTAGAGGTATAGAGAACAACATACTTGGAATTGGAGTTGATCCAACGGTCCGAACATATCAAATCCGGATCGCCTAATAGGCGTAAATTCGTTCGACTGCCAAACAATAACCAACTTCAAATCCGACCATACCGTCGCGCTCGGGACAACATGGGGAACAAAACAAAACATGATGGACTACCACCCCATGGCCAATGTTCCCCCAGAGACGCTGGCAGCGCGTGGTTGGCTTGAGAAATTTTCGACAATCACCCAACAATACCTATACCAAACGATTCAGACTAACAAGGGGAGCATTTTTGGTTCTTGTACACTGGACAAAAAGTGGCTGGAGCTAGCCGATCGAAGCCGGAACTGGATGAGTTTGACTGGAACTTCTTGACCTCGAAACGACGGCGGCAACCACCAACGGTGTCGCACAACCTAGGGAAAGCAAGAGGGAGGAGAGAGCTACCTGATCCAAGTGGTGGCGTGACCTGAGGTGGCCAGATTTTCTCCTCGAAATCGGCGGAGCTAGGTTGGGTTTTGATTGGAGAAATTGGGTGGGTTAGGTAGAGGAGGAGGAGAGGAGAATTTTGGAAGTTGTTTCGTCGGAAACGGTGGCAGGACGGCGCTGGAACGGCTGCCTGAAATTCCGACTGGCATGATGGAGAAAGAGAGGGTCGGGGGAGGAGAGAGAAATGCGTTGGGGAGAGAGAGAACAGATCGATTTTTAAAAATCCAACTTCAAAAAAATTACGGATTTGGCACTGCACTTCCGTTGACCACAACTTCTTCGTTACAGCTCACGCAACAGTGACACTCAAGTTCCAAAAATCCTTATGAATCAAAAAGTGACTAACGTGACCCTACCCTAAGGGCAAAATTGTAATTTGGGTCGGGACGTTACAAACAGGGAGTGAAAATTACGAAGTGTCCTCGCAAATAGGTGTCATAATGGACATCTATAAAAGGAAATATTAAGGCCCAAAAAATCTTAAGAAAGGCCCATGCATATTTTAAAGCCTAATGCATTATCATGCTATAAAAATAGCCTAGTCGATGCATACATGCCATGCCAAGCAAGGCTACAATTTGGCACGTGGGGAGATGGTGGTACGAGTTTACCACTTTCACATGCAAACTTGTTAGAATTATAAAGTTTCACAAGCCCAAGCCCACCTAGCCCACTGCACTATCAAGCATTTCCTAACACAAAGCCCAAGCCACTACAATACAACATAGCCCAGCACAAGAACGCGATAACATGCGATGCAAATAACTTCCTTTTAGTGTCAAATCTCGCAGCAAGCTTAAGTGGGGCCAAGCCACTTAATCACATATCTGGGGCTTACTAATCAGTTTGTGGTGTGGATGGTTACAAGGTCCACAAGGCTCATCTGAGGTTCAAAAGATGGAGGTTTTGGGCTGGGCACCAAAACCAGGCCCATTTTCTTGAGTCATTAAATGGGTAAGCAGAGAGAAGAGTTGTGGCATCTATCCAACACCCAACACCTACCTATATCCCACAAGTACCCATACAATACCAAAACAAACTATCGGCAGCAAAACAAGCTATCCAGCACCAAAACAAACTATACGACACCAAAACAAACTATACAGCAAGCAAAACAAACTATACGGCAACAAAACAAACTACCATATTTTCTTGTAGAAACCAACCACCCGACACCTACATAGAATGAAGAAGTCATGTCATGTCAGCTGGGAGGCAAACAACCAAAAGGAAATGTGAAAGAGTTTTTTTTTATTGGCTATTTCCTAGCAAATGTAAAGAGTCTCTAAGTTGGTTATTCCTAGTTTTAGAATTAATTGTAACTTACGACGTTGGAGCTTGCGGCACATGAGGAGCATGATTGACTAGTGTTACACGGCAAAGCTCTTTTCTGGTAAGAATCATTTGCATTCATATAGGATTTGTATTCCTAATTAAAGATTACTTTGGTATAAAGTCTATACAAATCTGCATAGAGTCTTAAATAAGGAAGAGTTTTAAATAAGGAAGAGTTTTAAATAATCAAAAAGGATTGAATGCTCTATTTACTGCCTTATCTCTTGATCAATTCTCTAATATTTCAAATTGTGAGACCTCCAAGGAGGCTTGGGATATCTTGCAGGTCACATATGAAGGAACAAATGCTGTTAAAGAGTCAAAGCTTCAAAGGTATGTCACTCAATTTGAAATTATTAGAATGGAAGAAGATGAATCCTTTTCCGATTTCTATGCTAAGTTAAATAATATTGTCAATGCTTGTGCTAATCTTGGAGATAAAATTCCTGAATCTAGAGTTGTCAAAAAGGTACTTAGATCACTACCTTCTAGGTTTCAACCTAAGAAAACAGCAATTGAAGAAGTTAGAGACTTAAACACAATGAAAATTGCTGAATTAGTTGGGTCTTTGAAAACCTATGAAATGGAGCTTCCTACTGTGAAAAGGAGTAAAAACATTGCTCTAAAAGCTGTAAAAGAAGAGTGTGAAGAAAGTGAGGAAATTGGTGATGAGGAATTTGCTCTAATCACTAGACAGTTTCAAAAATTTCTCAAGAGTAAAAACTTTAAAGGAAAAGGAACAAGTTCAGGATCGAAACCTTTTAAGTCCAACAATTTTAATTCTGAAAAAGGCTCCAGACTTATTAAACAAACTGAGGGTCGAAAATGTTATGAATGTCAGGGTTTTGGACATGAGGCAAAAGAATGTGCTAATACCTTGAAGAAATTAAAATCTGAAAAAAAAAACAAAGCCATGAAGAGTACTTGGAGTGATAGTGAATCAGATTCAGATTCTGCAGTGAGATAGTCGCATTTGTAGGATTTGCAAATATTGCTGATATAGAGGAATCTGATAGTCAGGAGCTTGATGCCGAAGAAATACTTCAAAAATATAATGAACTTTATCATGTCTCTGTCAAAATTAGAAAGCATAATTCTGATATGAAAGAAAAATTGAAAAATCTGGAAACTGAAAAAGTAAGATTGAAACGGTGTTTCAATCTCGATTGTTGAACTTGAGAAAGAAAACAAGTCACTAACTTCACAACTTGAGGCTTCTAAAGAAAAAATCATAAGATTAACTATTGGCGCAGAAAAGATTGACAAAATGCTCAGTATTGGAAAATCCAGTAAAGATAAAACTGGTTTGGGTTTTGATGGCTCTACCAATAGTTCTTCAGGAACAAAATTTGTGAAAGCTTCAGGTACGTGTGCTATACCTAAGACTTGTGTTCTTACCTGTCATGCTTGCGGTGAGGTAGGTCATATTCGACCTTTTTGTGACAAAAAATATTTGAATCATTCTGATAAATTTTCTATTGGTGCAGCACATACACATCTCTCAAATCTCTTGAGAGAAGCGAATAGGCTGTCTAAACTTGTTCATATTCCAAATTCATGGTTGAGTAAGATGAAACTTGTGTGGAGAGAAAAGAAAAGGACTAAATCAATGAATGAATCACATTGCTGCTTACTTGGTCATTCTTCAATTAAGTCAAATGATTTCAAATGCTTTGTTGCCTTTACTGCCTTGGATTCTTGCAACCCTAACAAGTGGTACTTTGATAGTGGCTGTTCAAGGCATATGACAGGTGATAAACGTTGGTTTTCAGACATTTTCAAATAAAAAGGTAAGAGGCACAGTAACCTTTGGTGATGGTAAGAAAACCAAGGTTTCGGGTGAAGGTACGGTTACAGCCCCTGGTTTACCTACTTTGCATAATGTTTTACTTGTTGAAAACCTTACTGCAAACCTTATGAGTATTAGTCAACTATGTGATGATTTTGGTAAGGTTACATTTGACGAAATTGAATGCATAGTAAGTACAAAAACAGGTGAAAAGGTCATTCGTGGACCAAGGTCTGATGATAATTGCTATTGTGCTATGGCTAATGGTTTGAATGTTTGCTACAGGGTTGAAAACAATATCACTAATCTATGGCATCGAAGATTAGGACACATGAATTTCAGAGATCTATTCAAAATTTCAAAGAAAGAATATGTAAGGGAGCTGCCCACATTAAGTGGAAAACAAGAAGGAGTTTGTGGTGATTGTCAAATAGGAAAGCAGACCAAAAGCTCACATAGTCCCACCAACTTCTCATCCACATCAAAACCGTTGGAACTTATGCATATGGATTTGGTTGGTCCAATGCAAACATTAAGTTTGGGAGGTAAAAAGTATATACTGATTCTTGTGGATGATTTCACTCGCTTTACCTGGGTTGCTTTCCTGCATGATAAATCTGAAGCATTTAAATCTTTCTCTATTTTATGCATGAAAATTCAGAATGAAAAACATGATAACCTCATTAGACTAAGGACAGATCATGGGACAGAATTTGAGAATCATCTATTTTCTGAATTTTGTGATGAACATGGCATTTCACATGAATTTTCTGCTCCTATTACACCTCAACAAAATGGGGTGGTTGAAAGGAAAAATAGAGTCTTGCTTGACATGAGTAGAGTAATGCTTAATTCTGCAAATTTGGCAAAACATTTTTGGGCTGAGGCAATAAGTTCTGCTTGCTATACTGCCAAACAGAGTTTATTTAAGACCAAAGTCAACAGCAACTCCTTATGAACTTTGGAAAGGAAAGAAGCCTAATGTGAGTCATTTGAGAGCTTTTGGGAGTACATGTTATATATATAAAGATAGGGAACATCTCACAAAATTTGACTCTAGAAGTGACATTGGTATTTTTCTTGGTTATTCTTTAACTAGCAAGGCGTATAGGGTCTACAACACTCGAAATAAGTCTGTAATGGAGTCCATAAATGTTGTGATTAATGATTCTGATTTGAAGCAGGTCAAACAAATAAATGATGATGATGATCTCAATGGAATACAAACAGAAAGTAGGTGTGATCAAGTTCAAGCAGCGAATGACGCTTTAAGTATCACAAACTCAGAAGACATTCATGACACATCATCTCAAACACTTAGAATTGGAGCTAAGCAAGTAAAAAGAGATCACAAGCCAGAAAACATCATTGGGAAGCTTAATGATAAAATGAGAACTCGAAGTCAAGATGTTGAAGAAATAAGCTACTTGTGTTATGTCTCTCAGATTGAGCCAAAAAATGTCAAAGACGCCATAGTTGACAATGATTGGATCTTAGCTATTCAAGAGGAGTTAAACCAGTTCGAAAGGAATGATGTTTGGTACTTAGTTCCACGGCCCAAGGATGCAAATGTTATTGGTACAAAGTGGATTTTTAGAAACAAGACTGATGAGAAAGGGAAGGTAATTCGCAATAAAGCTAGATTGGTTGCTCAAGGTTACACTCAAGTGGAAGGACTTGACTTTAATGAAACTTTTGCTCCTGTAGCAAGATTGGAATCAGTAAGATTATTGCTAGCAATTGCATGCCATCTCAGGATCAAGCTGTACCAAATGGATGTCAAAAGTGCGTTTCTGAATGGGGTCTTGCAGGAAGAAGTTTACGTGGAACAGCCAGCTGGATTCAAAGATCATTCTCATCCTGATCATGTTTACCGACTAAAGAAAGCATTGTATGGTTTGAAACAAGCACCTCGGACTTGGTATGAGAGGCTGTCATCTTATTTGCTTCAAAATGGCTACACCAGGAGGAGCAATTGACAAAACTTTGTTTGTCAAACGGGTTAAAAGTGATTTCGTTGTTGCTCAAGTTTATGTGGATGATATTGTGTTTGGTTCTACCTCAAATTTTCTAGTTTCTGAATTTACTAATATTACGAGTAATGAATTTGAGATGAGTATGTGTGGAGAATTGAATTACTTTCTTGGTTTGCAGGTTCAACAATTGAAAGATGGAATGTTTCTGTCCCAAACAAAATATGCAAAGGATCTTGTCGCTAAGTTTGGTTTGGAAAGTGCCAAACCTGAGAAATCCCATGAGCTCCCAGCGAAGCTCCACAAAGATCCTCCTGGAGAACCAATTGATCAAACGTTGTCCAGAAGCATGATAGGGAGTTTACTATATCTTACTGCTAGTCGTCCTGACATTTCCTTTAGTGTTGGTGTTTGTGCAAGATTTCAAGCATGTCCTAAACAATCACATTTGGCTGCTGTTAAAAGAATAATACGATATATAAGTGGGACTTTATACTTTGGAATTCATTATTCCTTTGACTCAAATGTGGAAATTGCAGGATTTTCGAATGCAGATTGGGCTGGTAATATAGATGATAGAAAGAGCACTTCAGGAGGCTGTTTTTATCTAGGAAACAACCTAGTTGCGTGGCATAGTAAGAAACAAAACTGTGTCTCACTCTCCACCGCCGAGGCTGAATATATAGCTGCTGGTAGCTGCTGCACACAACCTGTTATGGATGAAGCAGATGTTGTGTGACTATGGTATAGTACAAGGTACGTTGATCATTTTTTGCAACAACCAAAGTGCAATTAATATCTCAAAGAATCCTGTTGAGCACTCTCGCACTAAACACATTGATATAAGGCATCACTTTATACGTGATCTTGTAGAAGATGATCTTCTTGCATTGGAATATATTCCCAGATAAACAACTTGCTGATATCTTCACAAAACCACTTGATAATAATCGATATGAACATCTCAGACAATCCATTGGTGTGTGCTCCATTGCCTGATTGTGTAGTTCTCAAAATGCCAGTAATGCATGTCTTTCGTCTGCATATGTGTCTTTCTATATATACATATATAAAATTATTGGTAATCCCTCTGTGCTGCTACGATTCTTTTGATCTCAGATTGGATTACTATTGTGGTTTCACTGCTCCATTAGAGATAAGGTGGTATTTTGTCTATCAAGAACCTGATATTGATATTCCCTATTTTGTCATGTCTGTTGTGTCATGTCTGAGTTTCTCACTATCTCAAGTGTTTGTGGGGGTACGAATTCATGATCAATCATACCTTGTTGATTAGTGGGGCACTTACGCTAGTTTTTTTTTCCCCACTCTGGTTGACCATCAGCACTATGCCAAAAACAAAAACAAAAACAAACAAAAAACAAAAACAAAAAAAACATGTACTGCAATTACAATAATATTTTTTTTGGTCTCTTGTCTAAGCCTTGTAGTAGAAAGTTCAAGTTGCAAGGCACACAACGAAGATATGTAAACGTCTCACCGTTGTGACAACCGCTAGCAATAATGTGTCTCAAATACATGATGCAAGGCACACAATGAGGATATGCAAACGTCTAAACATTGTGACAACTGATAGCATCTGTGTCAATTAGAATGCCAGTTTTTGGACAAAACAGTTGGTTTGTATGGGCTCTTTTGGTTCGTAAGGGGTGTTGACTATGGTTCTTTAATCCCACACTCTTGAGACACACTTACACTACCTCACACAAGCTGTTTAAAATTCCCATACTCTTCCCTTGGTTCTCTAGTTTTTAACAAATTCCTCTTATCTCCTGTGGTTTTAGTTAAACTAAATGGACTATCCTGGATGCTGTGCCTAAGAGGAACTAGTACTGCACTTTGGGATTGGCATTCAACTTCTTTTTATCTCATGCATATCTATCTCTTTCTCTCCTTACTGGCAATTTGAACTACCATTTACTGGCATGGCATACCTTAGCTTTGTGATCATTGATCCGCTGCCTTTGATCTCTGTTCATTGGTTTCCTTGGCTTTCCCTTGACAAAAAGGGGGGAGTAGTAATATGTTTTGTGTTTGTTAGATTCAGGGGGAGAATATGTTCGGTAGATCTTTTAAACTGTTCTGCAAATATATCTTTTGTGCTTCACCGGTAGTTTGTGTTTGTGCAGATAAATGCAATTCTCTGGAACAACTATTATTCTTTTTCATTGGGAATTTTGTCTAGGAAATGCCAAAGGGAGAGATTGAAAGAGTTTTTTTTTATTGGCTATTTCCTAGCAAATGTAAAGAGTCTGTAAGTTGGTTATTCCTAGTTTTAGAATTAATTGTAACTTACGACGTTGGAGCTTGCGGCACATGAGGAGCATGATTGACTAGTGTTACACGGCAAAGCTCTTTTTGGTAAGAATCATTTGCATTCATATAGGATTTGTATTCCTAATTAAAGATTACTTTGGTATAAAGTCTATACAAATCTGCATAGAGTCTTAAATAAGGAAGAGTTTTAAATAAGGCCAATCTCTTTATTTATTAGGTAAAAGAGTTAACCTAGTATATAAAGGGTTGGGCTGGACGTTTTTCTTCACTCCCCTTTGTTGCACTCAAATAAAAATCGTGAGATTGTTTTATAAGATTAAGGGAGAGAGATAAAAGGCTATTATGTTCTTAGATTTATCTAGGTGATAGTCTGAGAGCATAGCATATCATTCATTCATCGTGAAACTTTGTGGAAGCTTTGCTTGTGAGGAAGATCAACCTGCGTGAATTGGTGTTCATCCAAGAGAAAGTGAAGTGGACGTGTTAGTACAAGACAAGAGTATTTGATCAATCTTCTTTTGTGGTGTAAGACAGTATCAATTGAGTCTTGTATATGTCCTCAAGTTTTTAGTGAAATTGGTTGTGTGCCTTGAGGTTTTTCTCTCCTGTGTGGAGGGTTTTTTCCTCGTGCGAGATTTCGTACAAATACTTTGTCGTCATTTATTTTCTCAGTTTGTTGTGTTCTGATTTTTTATTTTGTTGTGTAGTACAAGGATTGAATCACATATCAATCTTGCATATTGCATTTTAACATTGATCCATCCAGGTTTACAATTACAAAATGACCACCTTGAAGTTGGAGGAGTAGGCCAGACCACCGTGATACCAGAGTGCACGTGTGTGGGGAAGTGAGCTCGCAAAGCCTATAAAAGGGAGATGGGGGTAGGTGATAGGGAAGGCAAGAGAATCTACTGCTGTAAACACCCAGAAAACTAGACTTAACGTCTACACCCTACCCTTTTTCTTGTGATAATATCCTCCCAAACCTCAAACATCACTGATCGCCCATATTTTCCTGCAATGTCTTTTGTTCCAACTCAAGTAGCAAAAACCCTCACTCTCTCTCTCTCTTGCTAAACTCTTGGAAACTTAGCTCCTACATCACAAGCCTTTCAAGCCAAGCATAACTCTCTGATTCTTTTACCACGGTCATCACCTTCTCTGAAAATCTACATTTTCTTGGAGTATTTTGGGGCCTGGTTTCGAACTAGACAAATGGGCATCACAATTATCTCCTTAGGGTGGTCCAAGTACACATTGAGCTGTCATAACCCCATCTAGCAATGTCGTACACCACCAGCAGTGTCATGCACCATCTAGCAGTGTCGTACACCATCTAGAGAGCAGTCGTGCATCTGTTCTATGTATTAGCATCTGTTCATATAAAGCAGCCACTGTAAGTATAACAGAGTACTCTCCTAGGGCTTGCTTCCCCCTTGGGGATGCTTTGGGCCTAGTTCTTGCTAACTCAGAAAGGGGGACTTGAAGGTTCTATTCAAGACTAGCAATAATCTGACCCAGCTAAGCCTTCCACCAGAAAAAGACCTCCAATAGGAAACAAAGGGAGAAAAAAAAATTACAACTCCTCAAACTCAGGAAACAAAAAATCTAGCTCCGTCCATTTCTCACAACTCCTCAAACTCAGAAAAATCTAAACCTATCTCCTCAAACTCAAAAATAAAATGACTTCTTCATTCCCCTTTTCGCTTGATCTAAACTTAGCTCATCCAACACAGACATGGGGGAAAGGGGCTGCACTAGTGTGGATGCCCTACTTTGCTTCCTCACGAGGACCAGTGACAGTAAACGACTCATTACTACTTGGCAATGATGTTGCCCTCAAAATTAAAGAAAACAATATATATATAAATAACTAGTGTAAAAGGTAGCTAGTTTCCTTCTTCTTCTTCTTTTTTATTTTATTTTATTTTTTTGTCTTTTCAATTTTGAATTAAGTTAACCCCACATCTGATCTCCCTCATTAGCCTGAGCACCCCCTTCGTCACCACCAAAACTGTTCTAGCCATGGGATTCAACTTAACCCAATTATTATCGTCTGAGTATGGAATATAGTGTTGTCTGTGATAGGGAGAGAGTGGGCCGGGGTTGGGGGGGTGGAGGGGAGGGGATCTGTGGTCAGGAGTACTGCGGGAGAGTTGGGTCAATATTGGATGGGGAGAAAGGAAGAGAGAGAGAGATATATATATATATATATATATATATATATATATATATATATATATATATATCAGAGGGGAGTGGGATGCGGAAGGAAGGGGAAGGAAACGAGGGAGAGGCAAAAGGGAAGGGGGAGGGATGAGGGAGAGTTGCATGCTTTTTTATTTTATTTATTTATTATTTATTACTTTAAAATTTTCAAAATTCGTTTTTTTTTCTAAAGTTTTAAATCTACGTTGTCAACCTTTTTTTAAAAACCAAAGTAAGCTTAATGATTTTTTTCAATTTTTTTTTAATCTTGTTCTATTCTTTAATTTTTTTTTATAAGGATTATTTTATTATTTTTAATATTTCTTAGTCTTTAAAAAAAAATTAATTCTTAGTCTATTAAAGATTATTATTTTTTTGGTAAAGATTTCACTTTATGGTCCAACAAAAAAAAAGAAAAAAAACCCCAAGTGGTTTGGTCTAGCGGGACTGTCTCGGCTCGGAGTGGTAGCACACTTTGGTTCACCCAAAAAAAAAATATATATATATATATATATATATATTTCACTTTATGGTTAAAAAAAAAAAGCCCTTCATCTTAGTGATTTTCAAAAAGAAAAAAAATGAAAAGATGATTATTTTAAGAATTTTTTTTATTATGATAAATATATTAATGATGATGAAGCAAATCACCAAAAAAAAAAAGAACAAATCAAAGTTAATTCACCTTATTTTAAAAAAAGTATTTTTTTAATACTAATCTAGTAAATTTTATTAGGGTTAGCCTTGAGATTTTAAGGGTCATGTGTGAAACTTACTGTGACCTTCCATTACTTAATGCCATACAACCACTATGCCAAATTTTACTTTACACAACACCATATAGGCATCGATAAATCTAAAAACCGATGCTGTTAGTATTTTAGGCATCGATTTTATAAATAATAGGACTAAAAGTATATAAAGGCATCAGCACAAATATTTGGTTTTTACTCCTGATGCCATTGACTGTACTTAGCATCTATGATAGAATTATACTGAAGCGTAAAATTTTTGGGCGAAAAGTAAATTTAAGCGCCAATTTAGGTCCGATGCCAAAAGCCTATAGTTGACTGCTACAGTGATTTTTCCCTAAAAATTTTCAGTCCTTTAGCGTGTATTTCAGATTTCCCCCTTCTCTCCAAAACTTTCCCCCTCTTGATACCCACATACTACAGTGAGCTCCCATCTTCTCACCTTCAAACTCCCTCTATTCTCTCTCGCAATACCCTCATTCACCCTAAACCCTCTCTCGCTATACCCACAGTCACCGTACTCTCTCATCCCCATCACGGGCAGTCACTCTGTGCTCGTCGGTCGTCTGTTTAAAGTTCTTCTACGTCCTCAATATCTGCCGCCATTCTCTTTTTCCTCCATCTTCTCCTAAACCCTAAAAATTAGAACCAACAAAACCTAATTTCTGAGCCCCCTTTTAATATCTCTGAATTTCAATTTGATTTGAATCCAGATCTGAGGACGCGATGGGCAATTTCAACCTCTCGCGCTTCATCGTCACCATTATCCTCTGCATCATCGTCTTCGTTCCTTTCTCTCAAGCATGTCCATCACATCACTATCACAAATGAGCAGTACCGGTGGATTGCATATTTGTCAATCTTCATAGGATTGCATATTTGGAATGAACTAGTTCAGGTTCTAGTTCAATCTGGTAAGCTTGAGGTTTGTTTCCTTCAACTTAATGTCTCTCTGTTTGTAGTGTTGTTGATTTGGACCTTTTGGTTGGTCAATTTTGTGTTTTGCTTTCTATTATGGCGATTAGATTGGGGATTTATGTGGATTTGTTTCTGATTGGATTGAATTTTTCTGAAATTTACATAACTTGATTTCATGATGGCTTTGCTTTTTGGTTCATTGAGTTATTACTGTGCACGATGGAATCTCAATAATCAAATATGCCTTCAGTAAAGGAATCACTTTCTTTGACACATCTGATGTATATGGACCTCGTTCGAATGATTACACCAGCTCCACATGTATCATGATTGGATTTGAGTTTAAAAAAAATAAAAATTTGAAGTGTATGTTTACTCCAATATGGCTGCTATATGGGTCACATGCTTACTCAAGCATAATTTATATTCCTCTTCATGTGTGGGCTGATAAACGTGTTATAGTGACTGATGTTCATAATGTTCACCATAAATGTGTTCTTTTTCACTTTTGATTCATAATGTTCACCAAATACTGATTTTTATTTATCATTATCATAGAAGAAAATTGGCTGAGCAAAAGAATATATAGTGAAACAACTGGGACTAGAGAAGGGTCAGTAATGGATATGGGAACAATACATGGTGGGGACTTTATGGTGAGCTAAATATCTAGGCATGAATTCTAAGTTACTTTTTTCCTAGTTTGTAGTTTCCACTGACTTAATAGCAACTTAACTGCAGAGGCGCTTCTGTTCCAATCTTGGAATCAATAATCAAGCAGTCAAAGCTGCCCAAGAAGCTGTGCAAAGTTCCGGAAGAATTTGATATAAGGTAGTTCCTTTGTTATGCATTATGCTGAAAATAATGTATATTTTCATGATTGCATATTTGCATGACTTATTTTACCTTATTGTGTATACTGTCATCATGGTCCCATAGATTCATTTGCACCATTTATCAATTTCCACAGATTCTTTTTTCCTCATAATCACAGATCATGTCATTTATCTCATAAGATGTCAGGTGTTTGGAAAAGATAAGGGTGGACCCCAAAAATATTGTAAAACGTAACATGATCAAAATAGCTAATTCGAATTGTTTATGTTTAAACATTCATTGTGGAGGCCAATGGCAAGGCATCATAAAGGATTGGCTGATATAAGGTGAATGTACTATGTAGAGGGGCAAATTGGACTAATAAACAAAATGATCTTGTGCAATCCTGTGTTCAACTATTCAGGACAGCCCTAAATGACTAAAGGAATGCCCAATCTCTCTTCAAATATTAGGCCATCTTTGGGTGAGCTTGGCAGTCTTCTTTATTGGGTCAATCTCTTGGCAATCTGCTTAAACGATACTTTTTTTTTTTCTACTTCACCTTATCAATTTTGACATGAGCCCTAAGAATTGATCAGAACCACTTTTTGTTTTGTTCATTTTTCTGCACTTCAGTTTTAGACAGCGATGAGGAATTACAGGATATAATGAAAAGTTTATCACTCAGCTTTCAGACGATAATAAGCCTCTCAAAGCCTCTCAAAGGTTCACTCAGCTTTCAGGCGATAGTTTTTTCTTAAAGCCTCTCAAAGCCTTTCGTGGTACTTGCCTCGAAAGATTCATATTTTCAGTCGTACTAAAGAATTATGTTGCCTTTTCTATCAAATAGTTGATAAAAGTTCAAGCCCTGCAATTATATGAAAACCATGGGTACATTAGAGGGTCTAATGAAATTATTTCTTTGTTCTGTTGCATTTATGATCATTGGTGCAATTCATTATTGTCAAATTTTTATTGTCATGCTAAATCTTGTTATCAATACGTTTTCTTCACCATGTTATCTTTGTCTGGAGTTCTTTTGAAATGCACTTTGGCAATGGCATCATGAGCAAGTTGGTATTAAGTTATGGTAGTTGGAGAATGCATGCAAGAGTGATAATAGTGAATTTTATTTGGACAAGCGGCCCCCATGTTCAATAGTTCGTTTGCAGGTTTTTTCCTCTATCTCTCTCTTCTTTTTTGTCAATAAGATTATGTGGAAATCAGAAATTCAGCTTTTGCGGCACATACAATTTTCTCCCAGGTATATTCTTTTCTAGAACTTATCTTTGTTCAAATTCCTATTACTTACTCCCAATTTCTTTTTGTATTTTCAAAAATGCAGACTCAGTACAAATTGACAGCTGAATATGGAGACCAAGTACAAATTGTGGAAGATACAACAACTATAGGTTAATGCTTTGGATATGGCATTTTGTAATTATAGGTTAATGTTATGGATGTGGTATTTTGTATGGATATAGTAGGAATCAAGATTGGTAAACAATGTAATTACTTTTGAATCTTCAAGTTTTATGGTATAAACTATTATGGTTGTTTTTCTAGTTAAAATCGTTGTTGAAAACTAAAAAAAAACGAAGGGTCAATAATATTTGTAGAAAGTCAAACCATTTGTAGGCTTTCCACATCAGCATAAATACAAAAAACGAAGGCGTAGACCATAATTTGCAACAATAGTGGCATCTTTTCTAAAGTGGTAAGTTAGAACACGCTTCAATATAATCAAAACCCTTGATGCTATAATGAGTATTTAGCATCAGCGCTAATATATTCCCTGATGCTATTAAAGGTTTAGGCATCGGAGGTCGACGCTCTTTTTGGCATATGGTAATACCTTATGCATCGGCGATTATGGAAGAGCGAAGTCGTAACTCATCTTTAGCGACGGGGAATGTCCGAAGCGTATCACTATATCTTTTGCATCGGTTCCCAATACATCGGTTGTTGGGTACCTTTAGCAATGGTATTTCCCCGACGTGAAAAGTCAATTTTGGCATAGTGAACGATTTTTAAAACTAAAATCATCATCGATCATCATGCAAATTACAAATCAAATTTATAAGTTCTAACGTTTCAATTTGAGAAAGTTAAATACCACTATGTTCCTAGTGTTAACTATATGAAGACTTGTACATAGTATAGTATAATTATCAAATATATATGTATATAAGCTATTGTTGGAGCATGAAATTTCATGTTCTTCAACAAGTAATTTCGTAATTAATGTTGAGAAGCCAAACACCATCTTCGATTTCCACCCATGAGAGGGGAGGTACTTGCAAGAAAACACTCTGACGCTCAAGTCAGTGTTCGTTCAGGAATATTGCATTAGAATCGTAATATTGTCATACCTCTCTCCCCTTATGTTAGGGGATTAGTTAGCCTTTTATAGGCATTGAACCCATAGACACAAGTCCCATGTCCCTTATTTATCTCCACGTTCAATGGTAGTGGATATCAATGTTTTGAAAGGCATGCCTAAGAGCACCTAAGAGCGTGAGGTGAGGCGAGGCGATGGTAAAGTGCCTCAGGAGTACCTTTGTTTAGCGATTGTTGTCAAAGGAGACAACAAGTTATGGAGGCATATGCCAAATTCCAAAAGTGTACGTGTAAAATTGTAGAGGAGTTGCGGAGCGGAGAAGAAGATGATGAAACCTAACTTTATTTCTCTCAAAATGATCTTGTATGGTACAATTTTTGTGTTTAAAGAGTCAAGAAAAACGGCAATGTTTCATCATCTATGGTTTTTTAAGAACATAACATGAGCCTTAGGTCCCACTTCCTCCATTCTTTCACAATAAAAAATTATTATATTAATTAGTCCCGTGCCTTTTATCTTCTGCTCTCACCCAAGAGAAGGTTCACAACAATCAGATTTCTCTTCGTTTCAATTTTGACTAGCTCTCAGCCATATCTGTTTGTACAAAAATTCTAATGGGAGAATATTTGGTTGTGGATTCTTCAACCTTTGATCTTCCTTCTCTCTCTCTCCCCCGGTTCTTGTAAAAAAGACTAGAGTAAATAGACCACACCAGGAGGATGTTGGCCAAAGGCCCTTTGATGTCTAAGTTAGGTCGATTGTATTTAGGAGAAACAACATCTCAAAAAAGGGTACGGGGATTTCTCTATGGGGAGAACTAGGTGACCGGAGCAGTGTGTGGTGGCCGGAGTCGTGTATTAAAAATATGGAGAGTGGAGAGAGGTGTAGCCAGCTGCGAAGGTGGGGCCGTCAGCTAGGGAGATGTTCGGTTCATTTTTACACATGATTTTTCATGTTATTCACTCACTATTTTGAGTTAGTTCTTGACATTTTATAGCTTTTTACTTCATTTTTGTGTTTTCTTAGATTTTACCTTGGTTGTGATGAAAATGAGCTAAAAGTGCATTATTGGTTATAAATTCTGTTTTTGTTCATTTTCGTAGGTCAACTTCTTGGCCTTGGATCAGCATGCTCCGGTGCTTGGATGAGGTCATGATCTTCATGAGACTTGTTCCAATGGATGTTAACTACAACATATCCAAATTTGAGCTTCATTGGACAAGTATTGCCTATACAACCACTCCAGCATGTTACCACTACTTTGGAAATCCGAAGTAGTCCAGCTTTTACCTCCAATGTGTCACTTGATTCTTCTTGTTACCATAACACTTGATAACAAGAATTTACCTTAGTGAAAGAGATATTTTCTGAGACAAAGAGCATATTTTCAAGGACAAAGCTTCATCATGGCAAGGGGACAATGGGTGAAGGCTTTAGAGGAAAGAATGACTTTTATATTCAAAGTGTGAACTGTAAATTGATGGGCAAGGGAAAGGTGAGTGCAATCTGAAGTATGAGAGGCTTTTGAACATGGGTAACCTATGCATTCTATCATTCTACAACTTTGGGAGAGATTTAGGAGCTGGAGATGAAGCTTGGAGCTAGGGAGCTCAAGGAGGAAGACAAGGGCAACAAAGCAAAGAGTGGAAGAGATTTCCACCATTGAAGACCTTGAGCTCCCATGTTCACAAAATCTGTAACTTCTTTCTAATTATATTTCGAATTTGTGTTTGAAATGATTATGAGGAACTAAACTCCATAGCTAGGGCTTAGGTTGAAGCCCTAAACATGATTACCTTATTGTTTTGATGCTTGAGTGTATGAATTTCTGGATATTGTTGATGAATTCCAATTCACCAAATTAATCTATCCTTGATGTGTGTTTTTCCTTGGTTGGCCATCTTTGAAAGCATGCTTCTTGAGATTGTTGGGATTATGTGTATCTTTATGTTATCCTAAGAAATAAATGGATGAAGTAAGAATTATCCATGTGAATTGGTTTCTTGAATACCTAATGTAAACACTATGCTATTAGGATTCTAGTGATGTTCATATTCTCTTTGAACTTAATGGGTTTTCCTTGTAATTGAATCGAAGTACGAATCATATCTAGGTTCAGTTATGGTGAGGGCACAAGTATTGTAGCACGAACCATGCACTTTATGTATATTAGAGAGAATCAATGCGTCTTGAGCCATGACCCATGGTCTTGATTGCGAACATCTTCATCAACATGTTTAGAGTTCATCACTTGAGTATTCATGAACATAGGTAGAATTGTTTAGGGTGGATTCCGAAACCCTAGTGTTTGTTACTTGGTACTTTCACATCTTGATAATTCATCTTTGCCATTCTCATTTAAATTCGAAGTCCATTTACTTTCATGCAATAGAAATAGGTCACTTGAACCAAATCAACCCCCCCCCCCCGCCCAAAATGTGTGTGTGTGCGTGTTTGACACGTTATGTGTCTTTGTCACTGATTTTATTTGATTCTGTAATTGTTTTGGACTTTTGGTCCACCTTGTGTTCTTGCATTTTCTGTGCTGAATCCAACCGTATAAAGAACGTGAATTTTGTACGTATGATTGGAAAGTTATAGGTCAAAAACTGGACAGAGGTCAAAACTAAAAAAAGAGAAAACGATTCTGTGCAAAAAACGACCGGTCGCCATACACACGTTCACAGATGATACAGTGGTGATAAAATGGAGATAGAAAATGCTGTTTGTGTTTTTCCCTAGTTTTCGTGTGTTGTTTCATTTCTTTTACACTTCTTTACTCATTTTTAGTTTCCATTTTGCATTTGTGCATTTGTGGTGTGTCAATTAAATGTTCTTTACGTACTCAAATTAGAACTTATAGGAAGCCGACAAGTTCTTCGTGGGATCGACCCTGTACTTACATAATCTATACCTCTATAGATTCGTGCACTTGCGGGTATTTTTAATTGGTTGTTTGCACATTAATTTGTGTCCTCTTAGGAATGCAACATGAGAGAGAGTGGAGAATTTTTATAGGGTTTCGGGACTAGGTTTAGAATTAGAATTACCTCGAGTGTTGAATGAAGCTATGTATTTATAGGGCTCTAGGCATCTAGGGTTTTTCAAAGAATAAACTCTTATTTGGAAGGAGTTTATTCTTTCCTCACATTGTAGAGATTGAGTCCATTAGGGATTTGATTGATATCTACAAATTAGGGTAATATCTTAATTGGTGATATTATCTTTTTAAATAAAGCTAATATCCATTTTTAAGATAATATATCTATATTTAGTATCAATTAATTGCCAACTAAATGGGTTTAATTAATTGACCTAGGAGATATTCTTCTTGTCCACATGGCGTCTCGTGCTTGGAAGCAGAATTATTTGCTTCCACAAATGCCCCCAACTTCTGCATGACGCTTGTGTGGCATGTAGGAGATGAAATTAGTTTTCAGCAGCGGTCCGACCTGCGTCTGGGCTTTCTTCTTTGAGTTGGACTCCTTTTGCATATTGGGTTCCCAATTGAAGTGGGCTTTTGACTTTCCTTGGAGTTGGGCTCCCAATGAGAATAGGCTTGTGATTCCTCTTTGGCCTAGGATGCCCAACTGGTATAAATGTAGGACTTACTCCAAATTGCAAATCTGTCCACTCTCTGGCTTGAGAGAAATTTCGGAAAGTCCGTGCTTCTTGTCGAAGAGAAGAGTTGTCGTGCATCCCAAGATAAGTCGAGCATGTATTTTTTTCTTTTTTTTTTTCACCCCGAGGACTAGTTGGGTGGGCTCGGTTGGTTGTCATTCTGATGACGCGGCACGGTTGGAGCAATGGCGATGCCGCGGTGGTTGTTGAGCCTGCCGAGGTTTTTTTTTTCCTTTCTTTCTTTCTCCTTCGCTTGTGATGAGAACCAACAGACTTGGGCTGCTGGGTTGTCATCGTGATGTCACAAGGAGGTTGCGGGTGCAACGGTGGCAGCGTCACGGTGGTTGTCGTAGTGGTGATTGCTGTGACCTTCCTCCCTTTCTTTTTTGCTTGCTGCGAGGGCCAGCCAGTGCGGGCGTGGCTAGTTGTTGTTGCGAGGCATCACGATGGGGTGGCAGGCTGCTGGTACACCACCGCAGTGATGGTGTTGCTCGCAGATGGTGTATCACTGCGGTGTAGTTGGTTGCTAATAGCAATTTCTGCTGCTGCTTCTTCTTTCTTGTGATGCAACTCAAGCTGTGGACTTGCGGCTTGGGCTTCCATTTGTTTGTTTATCTTTTTTTTTATGTCGCCAGCCTTTTTTTTTTTTTTTTTTTGTATTCTGACTTGTAGAATTTTCTTTTTGTCTTGCAGTTGTCTAGTCATCATGTCTTCTAAGGATGGTAGCCGATCACCGAGCTCCCAAGTGCCTTTGTATCTGGGGAGGCTCCAAAGTGCACAAGAAGAGGTTTGTAGCTAATCTATACCATGTTACGTTTGAAGTTGAGTTCAAATATACTTATACCATTCCTGATGCGCCTTGTGTGAATGTGAATGATCCAGATACCAGAATCATCACCTTTCGTCCATTTTATTTCTTCTTAGGCTTCACGTTCCCACTGTTAAAGCTCTTTAGAGAGGTGTTCTGCGCCAAAGAGTGTGCTCTAAGTCAGTGTACTCCAAACGTCTATCAAGATATCATGTGCTTTGAGAACTTGAGCAATTTCTTTAAGCTGGAGTTGACAGTGTGAGAGTTCTTCTACCTTTTCGAAGTGAGGCGCTACTAGAAGTATGCTCAAGTCCGTGTGTGCAAGGCCAAGCTCTTTGACGGTCTTGGTCAAGGAGATCATGTGTGGCATGATGATGTGTTGGAAGTCAGCAGACGGTGGGAAGGTGACGTTGGTTATGGTCCACTTGTTCTTATCACTTATTGCGACAATACCTCATATTGTTGTTGTCACATCCCGGGATCGCCTCCGCCGTAGCACGATATTGTCCGTTTTGGGCCCCCCTCCGCCCTCACAGTTTTGTTTCTAGGAACTCACGAGCAACTTCCCAGTGGGTCACCCATCCTGGGATTGCTTTAGCCCCAACTCGCTTAACTTCGGAGTTCCCATGACTCTGAAGCTAGTGAGCTCTCAAAATGTCTCGTCCTAGATGGAGGCGGCAGACACATATAAGGCACATCACCCCCTCTCCGTTGGTCGATGTGAGATCTTACAGTTGTTTTGATATGCTTTCTTCTTATTTGAAATTCTTGAAGTGTGATTGACTAACTTCTCTCGTCTGCTTGCAAAGAATGACATTTGCAAGAAGCTGGACCTTGGGCCAAACATGGTTAAGGTCGGCCGAGCTCTTGCATCGTGGCGTTGGCAAAGAGGAGACGCTCAAATTCTGAACTTGGGGACAAAGATGAGGATTGGATTTCAGAGAGAGGGAGAAAGATATCACAAAGATGAAGCAGCTCCAGTGCACGATACGTCTTCTTCGCGTTCGTCAAAGCTTTTTCGTTTGTTTTCTCAATTATGTGTATCTCAACCCTTAATTTTTAAAATGAAATATAAGCCCTTATATGATTGGCTGCACCGGTACAACCAACGTACCAAAATTTTTTCGTTAAAGTGAAGGAGAGAGAACATTGTCTTTTTGCAACCTACAGGAGCAGGTTGTGTAGGTAAATTTCTAACAATTTGTCCTTTTTGTATTAAAATAAATGTGAACCGTTGATCTGATCTATGTATCCATACTTTAAAGTATATTAGAATTTACTCTTTCGCGAGCTAGCTAAGTTGGAAACAGATGGGAGGTCAATTGCAGGAAGTAGAAGTTTTCTTTTCTTAAATACAGAAATCTTTCCCAAATCAACGAAGAAAATAAAAAGAAAAACAAAATTCTTCGAGTGGAAGCAAAACAGAAAGAATTCGAATTCATCTGTGTGAGAGAGAGAGAGAGATCCAGAGCTTAAGAATGGAGAAGATGAACCAGGCCTATGAGAAGGTGAAGATGCTGGTGGGTATGGAGGTGGATGAGGACGACCATGAAGCTGCTTCTTCTTCTGCTCTACAGGATACCAACTTCATCGACGACTTCAATCGCAACTGCACATTGTCCACCAAACAGGTAATTACTCTACGACATCAATTCGCAGAAACCAACTCATGGCTCAGACTCAGATCTGCATTTCCTCTTCTTATTTTTTTGTATTTTTTTTGTTTTCACTAAAGTCTGAATAGTGGCTTTATTTTCTTTTTGTGTGATTCAACAGAGGTTTTACGGTTTCGCCATATGCTTGGCTGCCGGTTTAACTTGTACGCTCTTGGTAAGTTTTAAGCATCTAATTGTTTTACTGTGCTTTTCTTTTTGCTACTCATTTCTATTTTCACAGTGTTGTGTTATTATCCAAAGCTAAGATTTTTGTGAATGGATGGTGATTGTTGGGTAATCTGCTTTCATGTTATTAAGACATCTACATGTTTTAGGAGCTTCAATTGTAGTCGGATATACTATTGGCCTAACCATACTAACAAGAAAAATGTTAATATCCTAGTTTGTGCATGATGCAAATTACTAAAATATCTTCTGCTTTATATGATTATCAATCAAATAGAAAGTTATTGTATGTATCAATCCTTACATCCCCTACCACAGGTGGGTGGGGTGACTGGCAGTTTTGGAATGTTGGGAGATATCATTATTGCCCAACCCAATGCTTACATTGCATTTGCGGGTAAAATAGTAATTGAACAAATATTGAATAAGACAGTGCCTGAGATTCACATGACTAATCCAATATTGCTCATTGGAAAAGAATCGGTACAACTACTTGGCATGACTCAGACTTGTCATTATGGTCTTGATAACCGTGCATGGTTTGGGTCATATCGGTGTCTAAGTTGTGTTAGATGGACAAATATCACTATTTAGTTCTAAAAGTGTTTGCTCTGTTTCAAGTACGCATGTCAGATCATAGTTTGTTCACGTTATTTAATACCTGACCTGGATAAAAAATTTCATGTTGGTTTTCTTGGAACTACTAGTTTCTCCTACCATGACACATTTGTGCTCAATAATTCTTGTTTTGGAATTGATTGCAAGTCAAAATCTCTTACATTCTACTCCTTATACACTTGCCAAACTCAATATGTTTTGAAAATATAGAAGGCTTCAGTATCATAATAATGCTTCTATCATGTGTTGTACATATTTAGTATCTACAATATGCTTTTGGAGGGGAAGGCATTGAAGCATCCTTGAACAACATACTAACAGTTGGACTATATGCGTTTTTTTTACTGTGTTGCTGGAAACTTGAACTCCTAAATCTAGTTTTTCAATTTAGAATTAAGTTAAAGTGACCTGGTAATTTTATTTTGTATATTACAGGACAATTGGAAAATTGACTTGAATACATGTTAGGGGCCTTCCTGCTATGGTACTGATATGCAGGCTTGTTTTCTTTTCATGTGACAGTCGATGCTTGTTTTCTTCCATCCAATCAAGTTTGGAATTACATTCACACTGGGAAATCTTCTTTCACTTGGGAGGTTTGTGTTAGATTTGCTTCTCATGTGATCCATAAGTGGTTTAAAATGTGATTTATTTTTTGTTGCAAATCTTGGTAAGGTAGCAATTGATGTCAGTCAACATGAAACGCCGTGTGTGCTTAACTAAATAAATAGTAGTAATTGGTTAATTTACAAAACAGTTTAAGTTTTTGTTTTTGTTTTTTTGTTTTTTTTTCAGTTGCTCTCTTGGAAATATCAGTGGAGCCTTGAGGTGTCCTAATGTGTGACATTAAAATTTCAGAATCTCTTCCTGGCTTTAGTTTAGTGGCCCAGTGTATTTGCCCCTTTTTTCTTTATTTTCTTTTTTTCTTTTTGGCTAGCTAACTTGGAAGTAGGTTGGTTTTACTATCCGAATGTCCCATAGAACAAGTATATTTGCTCCCTTCTTGTGCATTCAAATTATTGTATTATCCCTCAATGTTTTTTCCTCTGTTTTTTTTTTTTTTTTTTTTTGGGGTCTGAAGTTCTCAATGTATTTCTCGTTTTTAAAAAACTTTGACAGCTTGTGACCAAAGTGTCAAAATATCTTATCCATCTCTCCAGGAAAATGGATATCTCCAGAAAAGATTTTTAGTTCAATTCTTTTTTTCTCTCCATTAAAAAAAAGTATAAAAAAGGGAAATTGAGAGCTAATACAACAATTTGAATTCGTAAAAAGGGAGCAAATGTGCTCGTTCTGTGGGACAGTTTGGTAATAACTTGTCTCAATGTTTTTCTGGTTCTAAATTTTTTTTCAGTAACTCTGTTCCTTAAAAAAAAAAAAAAAAGATGTAATATTTTTTTTTTTGTTCCTTTTATAAATTGGCTTGGGAAAATTTTATTCCACTTCAGATTTTAAGTTGGATTCTTTGGTCTGGCAGCACAGCATTCCTCATTGGCCCTAAACGGCAAGTGACAATGATGCTTGACCCTGTCCGTATTTATGCAACAGCCATATACCTTGCAAGTATAATAATTGCCTTGTTTTGTGCTCTTTATGTAAGTTTCACACTGGCTTTCCCCTTTGGTTCACTTTCTTTTTCTTAAGTATATTTTGAATAGTGTTATTTTCCTTCGAATAATTTTAGCATCTGATGCTATCTAATTTTCTTTTGCATTGAGCAGGTTCATAACAAGTTATTGACACTTTTGGCGATACTTTTAGAGTTTGGTGCATTGATTTGGTATGTGCCAGCATTTGCGCACTTTCTTGTTGTGGCCATTTCTTTCAATCTCATTCATATGTTATTGAGGAGTTGAGATCCACGTTCTTTTTAAGGGAAAAATTAACTTATACCCCTGAACTTCAACTTGTTTGGCACTTTCTTTCTGAAGAATTGTTTTGGTTTCAACAGCCTTGAAACTAAAATATGTGGGAATGTCAGGCTTTCCATCAAATCCGTCGAATTTTCTGTTAAATTGGACATGCGATGCACGCATAACCTTTTTACAGGTATTTTGTCTCTTTCTTCTCTTCTCCTTCTCTCTCCTTTCTCTCTCATCTCTCTCTATCTCAACTTGTCATTGAAGACATATATAGCAAAACAAAGGACTAGCACTTCTCATCTACTCAAATTAGTCAGCATCTGAGGTCAAATTGGACAAAGAAATTCCAATACCTGAATCAATGAACATCTAGAAAACCCCAACTATCCCTGCTACGAAATTCCTAGCTGTGAGGTTGGTACCACTGGATTTTCGAGTACATGTCTTCAATGAATTGGGTTTCTGCAAGAACAAGAAAATCCATTTACGGGTCACAACCATTGAGTAGCTAGAGGCCTATAAAATCAACATCTGATATTGGTACGAATAAGCTACATCTGTGGGTGTGGGTGTATTTAATATCTAGTGGGTCTAGGTCATACATGATTTAGAGAAAACATCATTAGAGAGTACATATTTCTGGACACTCTGGATGCTCACCGATTCTGGTATTGGAATTTCATTTTCTGATTTGAATCAAGATTTTCGCCTGTTTGAGTAGATGAGAAGTGTTAGGGCTTTGTTTTGCTTTGTAGGTTTGGAATGGCAAACTGGGATAGAGAGACAAGAGAGAGGAGAGAGAATGAAAGGGGAAGAAAGGAACGGAAATGTCCCCAAAAAAAGAAGTTGCATGTGCTTCGCATGTGAGAATTTGGCAGAATTAACGACAAGCTTGCCATTGCAAAAGAATCATAGTTAGGGCGTATTTAAAACATAGTTTTTGTTCTTCCAATGGGCAAAGTGCCAAACGAGCCAAACTTCATGGGATATAGGTGAATTTTTCCCTACTCTTAATGTTGCATGTCATTTGTTTTCCTTTGGATAACTGAAGTTGATAGGATATAAAACTTTTTCTTCAATTCTCTCATATTCTTCTCATTCTCTTTAATGTTTTCAGAAGTCTCTCATTATAATTTATATATTATATACAGTGGGATCTTCTTTCTAGGGTGGACTTTAGTTAAAGGACGAACATATCAATAACATCTCAATAATATATCAATAACATATTGATAACATGTCAATAATGTGTTGATAGATTATTAATAAGGAAATAACTAAAGGACAGACGTCTTGCAGAGAGAATAAATATTGATGTGGAACATTAAATTACATTGAAAATTTAAAATGAATGTGTCTATTACAGGCTTTTTGAAGTAACTTGTATGCTTAGGTGTCACATAAGTGTAAACTTATGGGGAGCACTTCAATGGTAAACCCACAGGGTCCTCCTTAAGGAAAGAAGTAGCGTGTTTTCTTAGGTGCCATGAAAGTGTAACTTACATTAGCTTTTAGCGAAGAAGAGCAAAGTGGATGAGGAGCAAAAGACAAGTCATAGATAAGAATTTAAAAGAGGAAGATAAAATTAGGGGTACCAATTTTGGAAATGACATGATAACATGCCATGAAATAACAGAAAATTAGAACAAAATTGACATGAATGATCATATTTGTAGTGTCAGGAAGTTTTTGGCACGAACATTTTCATGTTAGTAGTTAGCACAACATTGACAGGAAATAACTGTGTAAGTTACAAAATAACCCTCCCGATAAAGTAGATGTGTTACTTGTGTTTTGGCTTGCCACCCATCTTAGTGTCAGGAAACATGTCATGCTCTGTTGTGCCATTGCAGTCAAAAACATGACCCAAAAAGATGATTGCCGCCTACTGATAAAATAAAAGTTGGCAGCTTAGAAAAGAAGGCCTGTGCACACTTTAGAAGGCGACCTTGACAACTCCAAAATAGATTGCTAGTCCACCTAAAAACCCTAAACCCTCCCCTTAACTCATATAGGACCTGTTCACTGCCAACCTTTCCCTAACAATGAAATTATGTCAAAATTTTATATGAAAATTTTCGATTCATCAAGGCACCATAGGATGATTTCATCGTAGAGAACATGAATGTTTGTTTTTATATGGATTAGAAGTCCACTGCTTATGTGGTGCAGTGGATTGGGATTAAAAGCAGATCGATTGAGTATGAATCTTGGTCCACTGGCCAAAGTTTCCCAAGATTTCTCCTCTACGGCCTTGATTTTTCAACTCACAGTAATATCACATTTCAAGCAAGCAAAGCACATCATACTCATCTTTATTTGTTTGAGTTCAAAGTTTTGGGTATACTTGTCTATTTGCTTGATGCCCCTCTGTTTTTAGTAGCAGGAATTTAGATCAAGAATAGGAATTTTTTCCCATTCCATCCATATATTATGTTAGTCTAGTTTTGGAATGGAAACATAACTAAGGAATTTACAGTTGACTGGAGTCAATTCCACTTAAGACCCGGAATGGAAATACAGAGGGTGGTGTTTCTATGCCATAGAACTAGGAATGTAAAATCACTGCAAATGCCCTTTCATTATTTGGTTGTATTAAATTAGAAACTTTCATTAATTGGCTGTATTAAAATGAAATACATTCCTATTCCAATTGTGTATTCCCGTCAAACAAACGGGGCCTAAGTTTCAAGTGGTTGATATTGAATGGGACTTATGTGACAGGTTTACTAAAGCAATGTCATTAAAAAAATATATAATTTTTTTTTGTTGAAGTTTGAGAATGTTCTTGCTTATATATATATACCCGATGTTGTATTGGAATCAAACGTATTACAATGTCTAATAACTAGTCTTCATGAATCTATAGTGTCCCTCCTTTTGTGTTTCTCTATTGGTATGGTAGTATTCATTTATTTCGCATTGGTTTTTTGAGTAACAGGTATAGCTTGAGCTACATCCCTTTTGCTAGGGCCATGTTATCCAAGATCATGGTAGCTTGTTTTGACACTGATTTTTAGGCTGATATTCGCCGAGGAAACGGCTTGGGACTCATCCATCGGAGTAGATATTTCCCAATATTAGTTTTTGTTTTGTGGCCTTGCACACAGAGAGTCCAACCTAAAAGCACCACACGAGATAGAAATGTAGTGTATGTGTATGGATTGAGATTGTAATTTCTACAGTTGTTGTTTATCCTCATCTCCATAAGGAAGATACTTCATTTCATTACCGTGCTCAGAGAATGTGATCTATTTTTATTTTCTTTGTAGCTTAACTGTCGTTTTACTCTCTAAACTTGTACGCAACTTTTAATTTACACCCTCAACTTAAAAAAAAATAAAAACTAATTACACGAATTAATTTTCATTACCAATTCCCCCTTACTGTCTAAATTTCAATATTTCATCTAATTTTCTGTTAAATCATTAAAAAAAATTTAAAAAAGATTGAAAAAAAAAATAACAAAAACAAAAACAAAACAAAAAAATCCTAGGGACCCACAGAGCATAGACCCAGAACCCAACCCCCCTACCATGTTTTCTTCTCCTCCCATTCCCCATGACCACAACCCACCGCAAGCCAACCTACTCCACCTAACCCTAAACCTACTCCACCCTCCCCCCTTCTCGGTTTTTTCACCCCCTTCCCCATCCTCACCCCCTGATTTCTTCTCCCTCGATTCCCCTATGACTACCACCCCCAAGCTTCGAAACCCCAAACGAACCCAGAACCCACAAACCCATTCGAGCTCCCCCTCTCTCTCTCCCATTTGAGCTCCCCCCTCCCCTCTGTTATTTTAATTACAACAAAAGGGAAGGCAGATGTGAAGTAGGTGGGCCCCTCTATTTATTAAAATAATTTTATTTATTATTTATTATTTCGTATTACTTTAACATATAAAATAATTAATTTGCCTTCTGAAAAATTGAATGAAATGTTGAGATTTAGACAGGTAAAGAGTTAATTGGCAATAAAATTAGAGTTAATTACAATTTGGTATCCTAAAGTTGTACCCTTAAAGCATGTTAGTCCCTGTCTTTTCAATTTTAATAATCACGTATCCTTAGTTTGTAAATTTTTTGCAATGTGATTCCGCCATTAGGGTTTCTGTTAGATCTCAATGTTAATTGCTTACGTAGCATTGTGGGTCCCATATTTTTTAATTTTTTTAATTTTGAATTGATTAAAATATGAATAAAATATTAAAAATAAAAAAAATTCTCTCTCTCTCTCTCTGCAACATCAAATTACATCATACTAATCATTCCCACAGCACAAATTCTTCATATCATCATCATCATCATCATCATCATCATCATATGATCATCAAATGGCCAAAAATTGCCTCCAAGCGGCGAAGCTAACCACCGCGCGTTGCCCAGTCCTCCTCCCAATGGAGATCGAATGCTCACTCCTCTCTACCGTTGACCTCGAATGTGAAGACCTCCCCAACTTCCCTCACCTCAAATCGGGTCTCCTCATTCTCACCACCCACCGCCTCTTATGGCTTCCCGAGTCCACCGCCGCCTCTACAATCTCCCCCATCACCCACATCTTCTCCTCCAAAAAGTCAATCAAGTCCATGTTCGCCTCACCCGACTCCGATTCAAGCTCTCGGTCTCGCCTCACCCAGAACAGATCAAAGCTAATTAAAACAATACCCAGAAATCAAAAATGAAAAATACCACAAATTAGAGGTAGATAATCAATCAAGAAAACATGGCGGAGCTTACTAGATTGAAGGTAAGCATTGAAAATTCGTCTGAAGGGAGAGACCCCATTTGCGGGAGCTCTGATGGGGGAGCTACGGAATGATAGTTGGCGTTTGTAAGTGTAATAAAACAAGGTTATTATCACACTCTATGTGGGGTGAGTGGGAGATGTAATAAAACAATTATTATGCAATAATCCTTGTTTTATGGCACTACACAAATTAAGGCACTTAGCCTTGTTTTATGGCACTACACTAATCCTTGTTTTATGGCACTACACTAATCCTTGTTTTATGGCACTACACTAATCCTTGTTTTGAGGCACTAAACCTTGTTTTAAGGCACTACCAACCTAAGCACTAATGCATGTTTTATGCTCTCTTGAGATGAGCTAAAACAACTCCTATAAATAGATGGAGTGTGTGCAAGTGAAGAGATGATGAGAAGCATTAGTGCATGCTCTCTAAGTTGGTGTGTGTGAGACAAGAAGTGTGAGTGCATATCAAAGAGTTGTAGTGAGTTTTACACCCACAAAGAGAGAAACCTCATATCTCCCTAAACACTCTCCTTTAGGCAATTCACCAAGAGCCTTGGTCTTGGGTACGTGGAATCAATGGAGTAACTTTCATAGCCAATCCAACGACCTTGGAGACGAAGAACGTGTAGAATCTTGTTGGCGTGTTCGTGACGTGGAAGCATCACGGTGGGCTAGTAATTGCAAGCGGTTTTTCACTTGGAATCTTCCGCAAGGTATGTAGTACCTTATTCCGAATATATATTAACGAATATTAACAGTGGTATCAGAGCTTGTATGCTTGCTTTTCGCCATGTTGATTGATGCATGAGAATATGTTTTTTCTTCCGCAAGAACCACCATGAAAGCATGAACCAAGAAACTTCGTTTTTTGTTCGATTGTTTTTTGATGTTTTCTTTCCATGAAGTATGTTCCTCTATGTGATGAGAACTTACCTTTAAATTTTCGTACTTTTTAAAGGAGTGGTTTAGGAGAAAAACTAAAACCAAAGAGCATGAAAAACGGTTTGTTTTCGAGTTTTTGAGAGCACGTTTGTATGCTGTTAAATTATTTTTCTATGCTGTTTCTTTGCCTTAGCATATTCTCTGTTGCATGAGCTTTCCAATGATATATTGTATGCGTCATTTGGATGCATAACGAAGGAGATAGAGGTCTCCAAAGATGGCCAAATGATCATGAAAATTCTGGAAATTTCAGCAAGATGAATAGTGTTCTTCGTGAACAGTGTTCTTTGTGAACACATCCTCTTTGAAGGCGCGTGAGAGCACGTATGTCCTTTGTAGAGCTTCATCTTAGACAAATGGAATCCAATTGTGGACTCCTCCCGTCTATTTTCTAAAAATCATTTCGCTAAGTATCACTTGGAATAAATGAATAATTGTTTGTTTATGAAGTTGCAACATAATGACATGTCATTTAGAAACTAAATATGTTATTAAGTTGTTCATATTTAGCATGCCAAATATGGACTTAAGATTGGTTGAGTTAATTTATGGGTCATACTAGTGGAATTGACTACCCAAAAATGTGTGATGTCTAGGCAAGTTATTTAGGAAACACCTTTGGTGTTTAAGAGGAAATGGTATTTAAGCGAGTTCATCTCCACCACTACTCCCGCAACTTACCTGGTCACATTTTTTCGGTGGACTTTCATTGGTTAACCTATTAAATGGATTCCCAATTTTAGATCTATGAGAGGCCCATGCGCTTTTATGAGACTGCGCAAACATTTGTTTGGTTGGAAACTTTGTGTTTTCTAAGTAGAAATTTGTTTAAAAGTAATTGAAAATGTTTATTTAGACTTGCTTTTTTGGGTGATGATTATAAGCATAGCAAATTTTCGAGTCCAAATTTGTAAGGAAGGATAATTCTTTTCAAGTTATTTTTGAAACAAATAGAAATGTGCAAAACGCTAATACTAAAGTCAATCCTTGTGTTTTATAGATAATGGCCACCAAAAATGTTGTTGCTGACCTAAATAAGGGAGACAAACTTGAGGGTACCAACTATGATATTTGGCATAGGAAAATTCAATATCTCTTGAATGAGCAGGAGTTATTGGAAACATTAACCAATTCAATGATCGAACCTGAGGTTGGGCAAACGGCCCAACATCGCCGTGATCTTGAAGCTTATCAGACTTGGTTCAAAAAGGATCGTTGTGCGCGCTTTACTATGCTAAGCAGCATGCACAATGATCTTATTGGGGGATATGAGAGCTACCCTACTGCCAAGGCTTTATGGAATCAACTAAAGTTTGATTTTGGTGGTACGTCCACCACTCGACTTAGAAGCTTGGTTCTAAAGTTTGAGGTATACCGCAAAAATCCTAAGCACACGATTCATGAGCACTTAAGGGTGCTTTCTAGCATGATACGTGACTTAAAGGCTGCTGGAAATACCCTCACTGATGAGCAGCAAGTGCAGGCAGTCATCAGATCCCTGCCAGATTCATGGAGCTCCATGAAACAAATCATGACACATAATGAGAATATCAAGAATTTTTCTGATATTTCTCGTCATGTTGAGCTAGAATCGGAGCGCCAAGAGGCGACCAATGCTATTGCCCTTTTCGCCCAGGGTGGCACGTCTAAGACTAAAGGGTCTAAGCGTAAAGTAAAAGGAAAGAAAGGCAATAAGCAGGATGGGGCAAACAGACTTGCACCAAAGGATGACAACAAAACCAAGCGCCGTAGGGGCAAGCGTGGTGGGAAGAAAGACTTGTCCAAAGTCAAATGCTATAACTGTGATAAGAAGGGTCACTTCGCTCGTGATTGTACTGAGCCGAAGAAGGTATCTTTCTTAACTAAACCTTCCCACATATATGTATGTGAACATGTTTTAGTTGCTAATACGTCCTCTGGGTGGATTGTAGATACGGGAGCAACCAAACATGTGACTCGAGATCGAGAAGGTTTTTTGGATTATCGACGAATTCCAAAGGGCACCTCTGGTGTGTTCATGGGTGATGGAAGCCGTATAGAAGCTTTGGGAGTTGGTTCATATCAACTTCAAATGCGCAATGGGCGCACATTGCTCCTCAATAATGTGCTCTACGTTCCTGGAATTCAGCATAATCTATTTTCAGTTTTAGAGTGTTTGCGTGATGGATATTGTTTTAAGTTTTCTTCTTTTGGTTTGGATGTGTTATTGGATGGTACAATTGTTGGTCATGGTTTTTTAAGGAATAACTTCTTTTATTTGGATTTGAATGATTCCGATTACTCATCTTCTTATATAGCTTATGCTGATGTACATGTTGATTCTGCAACTTGGCATGCTAGACTAGGACATATAGGACGTGATAGGATGACAAGGTTAGCTAGAGAAGGTCTTTTAGGCTCACTCGCTAAAGTTGACCTACCTATATGCGAATGTTGTCTAGCTGGTAAAGCTATAAGAAAGCCTTTTGGTAAGGCTAAGAGAGCTACTCAACCGCTAGAGTTAGTTCACTCGGACATTTGTGGACCTATGAGTGTGAAGGCACGTCATGGCGCCTCTTATTTTCTCACATTTATTGATGATTACACGCGATATGGTTATGTCTATCTGATCGCTCACCGCTATGAAGCCTTGGATTGTTTCAAGCGTTTTATAGCTGAGGTTGAGAATCAGGGACAGAGAAGAGTTTAAAGGCTCTTCGCACAGACCGCGGACGCGAGTACTTACTCGAACAGTTTAAAAAACTATGTGAAAATAAGGGGATACGCAGACAACTCCTGTTCCTTATACACCGCAACAAAATGGTGTTGCGGAAAGAAGGAATAGAACTTTATTAGACATGGTTAGGTCTATGATGGCGCAAGCTAATCTCCCAATTTCGTTTTGGGGAGATGCAATATTAACTGCTGCCTACATTCTTAACCGAGTGCCTTCCCAATCAGTCACTTCAACCCCTTACGAATTATGGAAAGGCGAAAAGCCCAATTTGGGGCATTTGCGCCCTTGGGGATCAGCTGGTTTTGTTCATAATACTTTTCACAAGCATGGAAAGCTTGGCCCTCGAGGTAAAAAACATATCTTCATAAGGTATTGCGAGCACTCGAAAGGCTATGTGATGTATGGTGAACATGCTGATGGAGGAATGACTGAAATAGATTCCCGAAATGTGAATTTCATAGAGAATGATTTTCCTAGCATTGGTGATGCCCAAAAGAATCTTGACCTCCATGAGTTGGAAGGAAGTGAAGATATTTCACAATCTTTAAGCGAGGATGGGGAATTGACTCCTAATCCAGGAATCGCTAAAGAAAGTGACAATGATCTGCAACCTAGTGGGAGTATACCAAAGGATGGTACACCGCTAGAAACTCAAGATTTAATGGTGCGCAAGAGCAAACGAGGAAATATTCCCCGTCGATTTTTTGAAATTGAAGGGGAAACCTTCTTGTGTACTCCAATAGATGAAGAAGAGCCTGCTTCTTATAAGGAAGCGCTATCATCTGGAGCTGGAAAAGAGTGGATGACTGCTATGCAAGATGAGATAAGCTCAATGGACAAAAACAAGGTCTGGGAGTTAGTTGACCTTCCGCCTGGGCGCAAGACCGTTGGAAACAAATGGGTCTTGAAAATCAAACGCAAAGCGGACGGTTCAATTGACAAGTACAAGGCACGTCTTGTGGCGAAAGGCTATACTCAACGAGAGGGTATAGACTATGATGATACTTTCTCCCCAGTGGTGAGATTTGCATCTATTCGCCTAATCCTAGCTATTGTCGCACAAAAGGATTTGAACCTTTTCCAAATGGATGTTAAGACTGCATTTCTCAATGGAGATCTAGACGAAGAGATCTATATGGATCAACCAATGGGTTTTGAGGTCAAAGGACAAGAGCGCAAAGTTTGCCGTCTCAAACGTTCTATTTATGGCCTCAAACAAGCGTCTAGACAGTGGAACATTAGATTTCATACCTCAATCATCTCATTTGGTTTTGAGATGGTTGAAGAAGACCACTGTGTGTATCTAAAACGATCCAAGGAAAATGTTCAGATTCTTTCATTATATGTTGATGACATTCTCATAGCAGGAAATGACATGGATTCCATTGTCGCCACTAAGAAGTGGTTGTCCGCAAAGTTTGAAATGAAGGACATGGGTGAGGCAAATTATGTGCTAGGAGTGAAAATCATAAGAGACCGTTCAAAAGGACTTCTCGGTTTGTCTCAAGAGACTTACATTAAGAAGATACTTGAACGTTTTCGTATGCATCACTCCAAACCCATAGACACACCAATGGAAAAAGGATGTGTCCTAACCCTTGACCAATGTCCTAAAAATGATGAGGAAAGAAACCAAATGACCAAAGTTCCTTATGCATCTGCGATAGGAAGTCTAATGTACGCTATGTTGTGTACACGGCCAGACATCTGCCATGCAGTTGGTATGGTGAGCCGTTATCAAAGTAATCCTGGACCTGCTCATTGGAAAGCAGGTAAAGAGAATTTTTCGATACCTGCAAGGTACCGCTGATCTTGTCTTATGCTACCATGGTGGCGATTTGAGACTTAGAGGTTACAGCGATGCAGATTGGGCCAATGAGAGATGAACGCAAATCCACCTCTGGTTATGCTTTTATACTTGGAGGTGGAGCTATCTCTTGGTGTAGCAAGAAACAGTCTTGCATAGCCCTATCCACCATGGAGTCGGAATATGTTGCTTGCCAGGAGGCAGTTCAGGAAGCTGTTTGGTTAAGAAGATTCTTGCAACGACTAAACTATACAGCCAAAACCTTGAGGCAGGACTTGTTTACTCAGATAGTACATCTGCTTTGGCATATGTAAAGGATCCGAAATACCATGGAAAATCCAAACACATAGATGTCAGATATCACTATATCAGACAGAGGGTAGCACAAGGAGAGGTTATATTAAAGCATATCTCAAGTGGCAATATGGTTGCTGATCCTCTCACTAAACCCATTGCTAGAGATGTGTTCCTTTCTCATATTAGGAGTATGGGACTACGAAGGTTTTAATATACCTATTTTGTAATTGACTTTATTATTAATGCAATGTTAATCGTTTTTTCCATGGTACTTGTTTTAGAATGATTGATATGATTTTTGCACAAAGATTTGTCACTAGGCTTGAGTCAGCCCACTCACATGGGAGATTCACCTTGGCGCTGAGATAGCGAGCAAGATGAGACATTTGTGTTATGTTCTAAAATGCTTAGACAACATATTATGACATATATGTATATCTGCGCCTAAGTAGGCAGCAAGATAAAACACTTCTCTAAATGTCGCCTTAGTTGGAGCTAAGATGAGACCTTGAAAAAGAAAAGAGGTCGATCATAGAAAATTGCCATAAAATCTATGAAGCCTGTATTGAGCCGAATGTGAGAATCCAGACAGGCGCCGAGAGGGTGACTGAGACTAGAACTCAAGTTAGACATTTGTGTAATGTCTAGACTAAGATTCGTATGACGTATGTCCAATTCTTGGACAAGTGACATGCTCGTTTTATGAGAATACGTTATAGCATACATTTCATACTGTATGTGCTAGATGCGATCGACAGTGGGAGTGATGAATGAATCCCTGCTTCATCACTATGTGAGCCACTTGGATCATTAATTCAGATCCTAAAAAAATGTACCCTTAGTTGACTTTAGCCTATGTCATGAAGAGGATGCTTGATGTTGCTACTTTAGCTTGTTTTCCTAGGATCAATTATAAGGTCTCAAGGGGCATGTCTAGAAAGCAGTTAAGTCTAGTTGGATTGATATGAGCGCTTAAGGAAGACTGTTAGACAATACACCATGTTTTTGTGACTCATAGCTGGCCGGCGTCTATGTCATATTTGTTGTTGACATGTCATGAGTACAAAACATATTTGGGGTGTAGCACTGCTTTTATGAGGGGTTAAGAGTGCTGATACCGGTGTAGTCTGAATAAGTCTGGGGTATGTACGAGATGATTTCAAATGATGCACTTTTATTAGTTTGGTGATGACTTAATAAAATGTGCTCTTGTAGCTGTACGTTTTTTCTCGCAAGGTCGCACGACCCATTTCCTGGATGAGAAGAAGAGTATACAAGAGGTTTAAGATGATTATGAGGTTATCACACCCTATGTGGGTGAGTGGGAGATGTAATAAAACAAGGTTATTATCACACTTTATGTGGGGTGAGTGGGAGATGTAATAAAACAATTATTATGCAATAATCCTTGTTTTATGGCACTACACAAATTAAGGCACTTAGCCTTGTTTTATGGCACTACACTAATCCTTGTTTTATGGCACTACACTAATCCTTATTTTGAGGCACTAAACCTTGTTTTAAGGCACTACCAACCTAAGCACTAATGCATGTTTTATGCTCTCTTGAGATGAGCTAAAACAACTCCTATAAATAGATGGAGTGTGTGCAAGTGAAGAGATGATGAGAAGCATTAGTGCATGCTCTCTAAGTTGGTGTGTGTGAGACAAGAAGTGTGAGTGCATATCAAAGAGTTGTAGTGAGTTTTACACCCACAAAGAGAGAAACCTCATATCTCCCTAAACACTCTCCTTTAGGCAATTCACCAAGAGCCTTGGTCTTGGGTACGTGGAATCAATGGAGTAACTTTCATAGCCAATCCAACGACCTTGGAGACGAAGAACGTGTAGAATCTTGTTGGCGTGTTCGTGACGTGGAAGCATCACGGTGGGCTAGTAATTGCAAGCGGTTTTTCACTTGGAATCTTCCGCAAGGTATGTAGTACCTTATTCCGAATATATATTAACGAATATTAACAGGTAAGTAGCAAAATAGCTTAGAGAAGGAGAGGGCCGGAACCCAGAAACTCATACCCGACGCCTTTCTCTACAACCCCTCCAACATCACCTCCTGGATCGACTCGTTCCTCTCGGAGTTCAACCACCTGGACTTCCCTGACGCCATCATGGAGGGGAGGGGAAGAAATTGGAAGGAAGGATTTCCTGGGAGGGGAAGAAATCGGAAGAAATGATTTCTAGGATTTATGGGTTCGTTGGAGAGATATATATATATATATATATATATATATCTATTTAATATTTTATTCATATTTTAATCAATTTAAAATTAAAAAAATTAAAAAAAATTTAAAATGTGGGACCCACAATGCCATGTAGGCAATTAACAAATAGATCTAATAGAAACCCTAACGGCGAAACCACATTGCAACAAATTTACAAACTAAGGGTACGTGATTGTTAAAATTGAAAAGATAGGGACTAATATGCCTTAAGGGTAGGGGTGAACACGAGTCGGGTTCGGATCGGGTCGGGTTCGGGTCGTTGGGTATAGGCCCAAACCACTCACCGAACCGATCATGTCGGCAGGCCCATTGGGCAAACCGTACACCGCACTTTTAGACCCAATTTCGAATGAAATCGAAACCCGATATGTCGGGTCGGGTTGCGAGTTTTCTGCCGAGACCCAAAAACAGGACTGAAGGTGGTTTTTTTTTCTAAAAAAAATTCCATGCACATTTTTTTGGGGTCAGATTTTTAGGCCCATTCAAGTTTAGGACTCCTGTATATTTTTCCAATTTATGTACTTCTGCATAATTTTAGCACATATCATTCAAATACAATAAAAACCTGAAAATCATCATCCATCACATGTCCAAATTCACAGAAATATATATTACAGACCAAGCAAATTATGAGAGTAATCTCAATCACAATTTGCATACTTGCAAAGTTAAAAACATAAGAAAATCATTATCCATCACACAAGTCCAAAATCAGTTCCTTAACTGGCCCAGCCAATTATGATGCATGTCCAATAAAATTTTATAGAACTGATGCAGTAATCAAATATGACAATAGGTCAAAAGCTATACATCAACGCTTTTCTTAACATTCAAGTCCTGCAAAAACCAAAATTTAGAAACACAAAATAGTAGATGTAACTGGAACATAATATGGAAAGAAAAAAGAAAATTGTTAAGAAAAGGTAATGATATACTTACAACTCCATCCAACGATTCAATGGCACTGTTCATCTCTCAGTAACTCAATCAATTAGGTTGGTTTTGAGAAAATGCCATGAAAGTCTAGCTCATATAGTTATATACAAGAAACAGGGTTCTCAACTTCTCATGGTGAAATGTAACCAAATGACTTCAAGACTCAGAACAATCAATAGGTTAACAAGCAATCAACACGGCAACAAAAATGCACCTTAAGAAAGGCCAGAGACTAAGCTCCAACACTCATTCTTTTAGCAAAACATATACTGACCAATAACCAATTCAACAAATGAGTGTTTATAAGACTACGGATGAAATAAGAATTCAGAAAAATTCTCACATTTTTGCTTATATATCAATCTGTCCAGAATAAAAATCACAACCAGCAGCCCTAAATTTTTGGAACCAAAAAAATACAGAAATTTACCAAAAATAAAAGCACAACCAGCAGCAACTAACTTCCTTTCCTTTGCCTTCAAAATAAATCTGTCCAGAAAAAAAAAAAAATCACAACATAGTCAGACTTGTGAAATGATCCCAAACCCCCGAAGCATTCTTACAATTCCTTCTTTTTCCTAAAGTGCTAGGGACTGATTGTGGAGGGGCTGATTGTGGAGGGACAGATTGTGGTGGTGGTGGTGGGTTAGTTGAAACAGGGGTTTCAAATTGTCCTTCCATGAAAATAATAACCTATATGCACATAAACATTTTTGTCAACTACTGAAATTGCTCGTTCATGATATTAGTAAACTACAATTCTATTTCTGTAAACTACAAATAAACTACAATTCATGACATTATATTAAGACACTCTATTTCTGTAAACTACAAATAAAGCAGCAACCAAAAATAACAACTAAACCAAGAACCAAAAAAATATAGAAATTTACCAGAAATCAAAGCACAACCAGCAGAAAGCCAATCCTTTCCTTTGCCTTCAAAATCAATCTGTCCAGAAAATAAAATCACAACATAGTCAGGTTTTCAAGATATTATTTAGTACCTCAAAGCAATCCTTAAAAATCTGTCCTTAAAATACATCAATCTATCCAGAAAATAAAATCACAACATAGTCAGGTTTTCAAGAAAATAAAATCAATCTGTCAAAGCCCTAAATTTTTAAATCAGGTTTTCAAGAAAATAAAATCAATCTGTCAAAGCCCTAAAATTTTAAATCAGGTTTTCAAGATATTATTTAGTACCTCAAAGCCCTAACTCGTCGTTCATGAGAATTTGCAGTTCAAATTAATCGACAAATTCAAGTGAGGAAAACTCAAAACAAAACAGCAGAGTGCAAGAGTGATAGAGAAAGAGCAAGAGTCACTGAGAGAGAGTGACAGTCACTGAGAGAGAGAGCGAGATTGAGAGAGAGAGAGAGAGAGAGAGAGAGAGAGAGAGAGAGAAGAGAGAGAGAGAGAGATAGCGAGCGTGAGAGAGAGCGAGCGTAAGTAGAGAGAGAGAGCGAGCGCGACAGTGACTAAGAGAAGGAACGACAGTGACTAAGAGAGATTGGAAGAACTCGACGAATTTGGTTTTGGGGGAGAGGAGGTTGAGTGAGAGGTGCAGGCGGCAGATGTTCCTGAGAGACTCGAAGAAGAAGAAATAGAGGGAGAGGAGAGTGAAAGGGAAACAAATTTGAAGCGGCTGAGTGAAATGAAATGTTAGGGTTTCTTCGCGAGTCACGAGGTGTGGCAAGGCGCAAGCTTGGGAAAAAATGAACGAATCATCAGCTGCCAAGTGTATTAATTTATTTTAAAATAATATAATTAAAAAAACTCGGTCCGGTCCGGTTTTCGCCGGTTTGGAGTAAAATTAAACCGGTTCTGCCGGTTCATGGCCGGTTCAGCCGGTTTTTTTACCGGTTCTTGAATTTTTAATTATAAAAACCGAACCAAACTGCCTAAAACGGTCCGGTTCGGGCGGTTCGGTCGGTTTTCGGTAATAATGCCCACCCCTACTTAAGGGTACAACTTCAGGGTACCAAACTGTAATTAACCCATAAAATTAGTTTGTAAACTTAATTTTCCAAAAAAAAAAAAGTTGAGGGTGCAAATTGAAAGTAGTGTACAAGTTCAGGGGGTAAATTGACAGTTAACCTGTAGCTCAAATCCTTCTTTTGCGAGGTCGGAATGAGAATTTTTTGAAGAAGTGGGCTGGTATGGTTAAATAAAAATAAAAATAGTGAAAATTAGGCAACCCAAGAACAACTACTAATGCATGTTTACTTACTATGAATGGGGGAGCCATGAATTTGGGAATTCAGATAAGGGAATCAAGGAATTGGAATCGAATCAACTACTATCGCCTAGTTGATCCCATTCTCGATTTTGAGGTTGTTTGATTACTAATTTTAAAGTGGAACCCACATAATTTTTTTATTCCTTATGTGTTAGTAAACACATGGAAATCAAGAACTAGAATCATTCAAATACCTATTCCTGATAAGTAAACATGTCATAAAATATGTTTGACTTGTTAACATCATTTGAGCTAGAAGAATATGACTTATGTTATACCAGTGAATTGTAGAAGTGAAGAAACTACATATCGAAGCTTGTTGCAATGGGCTAAAATGTGAAGACCCGTATTTTAAACAGATAAAAGAAGATATATATCTTTTGGATAAACTTGGACGATATTATCTTTTTAAGATATTTATCTTTTAGATAAACTTGGATGATCTTATCTTGTTAGGATATTTATCTTTTGGATAAACTTGGATGTTCTTATCCTTTTAAGATTGAAGTATATTGTATCCCTATAAACATTATAAATAGGAGCATATCCTTATAGTTTCAAAACATGAGAAATTAGAAAGGAGAGAGAGTGGTGATGAAATTCTTGGAGCTTGGTTTGGGTGATAGTACATGAGATTAATTTAAAATATTATTTTAACAGTTGAATTTTTTTTTAACCGTTAAAATAGCTTGGATTTAATATGGATCATTGATTTGGGTTACTATTAGAATTATAAAAAAAAGTGTTGCGACACTAGAGTGAGACACCTTATGCAGCACCAGCAGCGCGGGCCCATTGTCTCCTTGTACTTGTGTGGGCTCCACCAAAAAAAATTTCAGTCCAGGCAATAGATGGACTGTTATTTGGCCCCCAATTCAAGTTTTCCCAAATTTGAGCCACTTATTTTTCTTGGCATGTGCAAGGAATTGGGCTAAAATTTAGGATCTTTTGGGTTTGGCCTCATAGGGCCATCTCCAACCCAAGAGGCTAAATATCAAATTTTTAGTTTGGACCCCAAAAACCTTCTCTAACTCATGTATTTGTTGGGGTTAAATCCTTGCCGAGCAATTTGTTGGGCTATATATGGGCGGTTATCTAGTGAGAACACCTATATGAGAACATTACATGAGAACACCGTTGGATCTAATCTAAAGGCTGCATGAAAAGCAATTGTAAGTGAAAGTGTTGTATTAGAACGAGGCCTTCTTCTCTCTCCTCCCTCCAAAATGTCCCCTTGAAAACAAACCTCCCCTCCAAACTAGTTGTTTGCTTCGTTCAATTAGGAGGACAAATTTTTTATTAGCTTTGATTGAGGAAGAACACTAACACTAAAGAGAGAGCGCCTCTGTTATTCCTTATTTGCTTCAAGGAAGAACACTAAAGAGCGCCATCATTTTTCTGGCTTTCTCATTCAAGCGAAACAAAGTGTTTGTCTATTTAATATTTTTTTTCATCTTTGGGGTTTGGTATTTCTGGTTCGGAACATTCGTCAATCCTTGAGCAACGTCGAAACTAGTGACCACGACCATTGTGGTTATGTTCTCTTGGTTTTAAAATCCTTAAGCACGGTCGAAACAGGGGTTGAGGAAGATGAAAAGTGTTTGGGGTTGATGTCCATATCTAAAAGGGTGACATTGTCGTATTTGTTGAAATTTTGAAGTTGGAAATCACTTACAAGGTAAGTGATATACCTGTATTTGTCAATTCTAGTATATTGGCATCAACATGAGTTACGTTAGTTTGTATGTAGGTCTTTAATGTTTCACCAGAGACTCATTTTCATATCATATGTTAGTTAATATATATTTTAAAGCTCTTTGAAAGAATGTGCCAATGTTGGTATGATGGTGGTGAATTCAGGGTTAAATTGCAAGAATTGTGAAATGGAGTGTAAAAGACAAGTGACACCGGAAGTAAGTTCGGAGTTGAAACCAAAATTGGTTCTTGATTTTGATTGTTGTGAGGATGTGTTCAATTTCTATAATATGTATGCCGCAAAAGCCGGATTCGGCATTCGGTGTTCTACAATGAGAACGTTCACATTGATAGGGGAGGTAACAAGGAAAGAACACATTGACAGGAGAGGTAACAATGAAAGGATATGTATGTTGCAAACAATGGTATTCGTTGACAAGCACTGTTAGTCATAAGGGAAGACAACGAGGTCGTACTTTGAAACTGGTTGCAAGGCTAAACTTGCAATTTTGAAGGTAAAAGACAAGAATAAGTACATTGTTGTAGGATTCAATGAGGAACACAACCATGACATGACCTCAGTTGATAAAGTCCATCTATTGAGATCTCACCGTAACTTAACAGAATCTACAAAGGTCTATAGTGCACATATGAGCAAAGTTAATATCCTTATACATAAACAGCTAAGCCTTCTTGAGATGCAAGTAGAGGGGATTGGAAAATGTTGGGTTTGTTAAGAGAGATGTCTACAATTATGTAAGAGACGTGCGTGGGGAGGTGATTGGGCATGATGCAGAGTTGTTTAAAGAGCATTTTTTGACCGAGCAAGAAAAGAATGAATCCTTTTATTTCAAGATGGATTGATGGGTAATGTTTTCTGGTCAGATGCAAGGTCAAGACGAGCTTATGGGTTTTTTTGGAGACGTGGTGGTATTTGATATGATGTTCAACACAAACCGCTAAGGGATGGTCTTTGCGCCTTTGTTAGGTGTTAATAACCATTGGCAGCAGTGTTGTTTGGTTGTACATTCCTAACAAGTGAAACCATGGATTCATTTGTATGGTTATTCGAGGAATTCAAGAAAGCCATGCCAGGTGAGCCACCCAAAATTATCATCATTGATCAAGATGTAGCCATGTCAAAGACAATTGCTATAACTCTCTCGACAACATTCCATAGATATTGCATATGACATATCTTAAATAAGTTTATGGAGAAACCCGGCATTGGAGAATGTTTTTTGGAAATGTGCAAATGCATATGGGGAATTTGATGCGAAATGAGACGAAATCATCAAAAATAATAGGCTGAAAGACCATTCGTGGCTAAGCTCAATTCATGCTTTATGGGAGATGGTTCCATCATATGTAAAACATGTGTTTTCGGCTAGGATGTCAAGTAATCAACGGGCCGAAAGCTGTCATTCATTTTTCAAACAATATATTAACCGGAAAAATACATTGATGAAATTCATTGTACATTTTGAAAGAGCCCTTGGTTCATAGAGGCACAAGGAGTTAATGGCTGATCATGTTGATAACAATGAAAAACCTCCAGTGCCATTTCGAACACCAATGCAACATCAAATGACACGCATTTACACTCGGGCAATTCTTGAAATGTTTGAGAGGGAAGACTTCAGAAGCCTTTTATACTTGTTCAAACTTGTAGAGCAAGATGAAACCCAATCCAGGTACAAAGCAAGTGTGCGGGTAAATCCGAGGGTGACACGGATGAAGGAGCTTGTGCATGATAAAGAAGCCAATAAAGCTTATTGCCGTTGTAAATGATTTGAATTTTGGGGTATTCTGTGCCAACACATCCTAGTATTTTTAAGAATGAAGTAGGTTGAGCACTTGCCAGACAAGTACATATTGAAATGATGGTTTCAAAGTGCAAAATGTGATGTAGTATATGATAAGAATGACAAAGAAGTTAAAGATTGCGTTGATGGTTTGCTTTTGGTTAAGAGATTGAAAGTTTGCAAAGTTGTAGGTGATTTGATTGATTCGGCTTTGTTATGTGATGAAGGTTTTGAGTTGTTGGAAAAATCATTTGATAACATTTGTGGGAAGCTTACAAGGTTGGTGTCATCAAGAGCTCATGTTGAAGAAGAACCCAATGGAGAGGTTGGAACTAGTTCTCCCCAAGTGAGAATGAAAGATCCACATCGAGTCAAAGCAAAAGGTCGTGTGAAAAGAGTTAAAGGACAAAAAGAGAAGGTAGCGGAACGACATAAACGTTGGTGCACTGAATGTAGGAAGACTGATCATGATAGACGGAGTTGTCCAAAACTTACGAGCCTATAAGTGAATATGTTGTATATTGTGCTTTGAATTTTATGTCGTTGTTGTTTATTATTATTTTTTGATGTGGCATCTCTTCATCTTCCGACGTAGAAGTTGGTGCTCCAGTTGCTGAGAATTTGCAACCCACTCTAGAGCACGCAGGACATTGAACCTACTATGATAGAGTCATTTAAACAAGAGTTTGATTTCATTTACAGTCCCGGAGTTTGAACATTTGTTGATACCTATTTGCGTCGTTTTTAAAAGTATCTGGAAGCGTTAGTGAATCTTAGGCAAATGCCTCATGAAGTGTCACACACATATCGCATGAGTTACATTCAGAGATACAAAAAAAAAAACTACATTAAAGTCAACAAAAAGTTACTTGAAGAGCCACTTAGTTCTCAGCATCAGAGTCATCATTTGACTTAAGGCGGCCACGTTCCTCCCAATCTAGAATGAGTTTGTTATTGTAGCAATCCTAGCACCACTCTAAGTTTGGGGGTTTACATTTGCAAACAATGGGAGATGGGGGCTTTGGGGGAGAAGGGGTTGGGGACCGATAGTATTGAACATTATTTGGACCTACCGCAAATAGATCCCTGCACCTCCCACAAGGATGGTCGTGAACGGCACCATGCTTGCAATAATTAGGCTCAACTCAAACTTTGGGATCCATCTTTGGTTAAAGGTGGATGTCCCGGATCTCCTATGGGGCTTTGGGGTTTTCAGAACCTGAAGCCATTGTTTGAAGGAGAATGAGTTGGGGGAATCATGCGATGTGGGTTTTATACACAAATTTCCAACGGTTGCAATGAATATCAAAATATATGTGTGAGGGAATCTGAAACCATCACTATGTGTCAGCAAGGGAATCTTGAAACCATCACTATGTGTCAGTAATGTGTCAAAAAATCGAATATCTGTGTTAGAGAATCTTGAAACAAATTGTCACCCCACCGACAATGAATTAAACAAAAAATTTGAGCACTATTAATAAATGAACTCTGCTAATCCAGTAGTTAGTGATCAAATTGTGATTGAACTCTGGTAAGAACATAGAACCTAAGTCTCTGATAGCAGATGTAAAACCAAATAAGCTGCACGTAACCAAGATCGAGCATTAACATGTAAACACTAACCCAGATCGGGCATTGACAAAAAACAAACAACTGAATAATGATTGCCTAGGGATTGATATGGCTATCACCAGTCCTTATCGTTGCCTTTTGCTGGTTGATGGCCTTGCTCTGTTGGTGTACACCACCGGAGATGATTTCTTGTGCAACATACGGGGTTATGGCGTCCCAATCAATATCTTTGTGGATATCTGCAATGAACCGTTGGAATTTCTCAAAACCTTCATTGAAAGCCACAAACATTATTTGGCCATGCTTGTCGCCTCCTTTGTGAATGCTCAAAGATTCATACGTAGCATCCTCCTTTGTCATATGCAAATCATCTGCTTTGTGCTTTCTTCTTTGGGCATGAATTTTGTGTTTCTCTTTTCGATAATGCGCTTTGTTAACTTGCCACGTCAAATAAGTCAACTTCTGCTCAACTCCGACACACTTTTGAGGAGGAGATGTGTTCCTATTTTTTCTTCATATCATTTATTTCCACATTAGGATCATCAGAGTCCCCCTCGCTTGCGGAGAAGGTTGGAAGAGGCAGCGGTGGTGGAGGGGACCTTGGATAATAGGGGGCATATTCCTTTGACCCATCGAAGTCCCCCTGATTCGCATTGGCGCTTGAACTAGCGGACATGTTGAAAAAATCTTTGGATCGAGGGATTTGGCTAAAGGTTTGTATACAAAAAAGACAACTCCAAAGAAGAAAAGAGAGAAAAGAAGATTTGGATGTAAGGCAATGAGTATCCCATAGCCATAAGACAACGTTTATATATGATGTCTGTAAGTTTTCCATTTTTTCTTTTCTTCTCTTTTTGTCCCATTAGTTTTATTTTTTTTGTTAAGTAATCAGAGTATTTGATTTAGTTAGGTTCAATTTGGATTAAAGCCTCGTATTAATCACATGAGCCTCTTATGATTAGTTCAAATGTTAGGGTACACTTTGAATTTTGATTTATCAAGTTTCAATGAGTTCGTAGCAATTTTCGAAATATTTTCCCGATTTTTGTATATTTAGTTATGAATTTTCTAAGAAAATGGCAATATAATAATAATTTAGGTTGCAAAGGAAGAATGTGGCAATGGTCATTGATGTACACGTGTGCACCTACTGAAGGGGGATGCCCGCCATGTGTCTTATTTCATTATGTTTGAATTTTTTATGCTAAATTCTTTAAAAAATGGTAATAAATAGGAGAAAAATCGGAAAAATTGCTCGAAATTTGCTTCCAGCTCATTGTGTCATTACAAACTGGGAGATGCTATAAATCATCCAATGTGATTTTTAAAACTCACTTTCGTACTGAATTTCATAAGATGTGACAATATAGAGTGTACACTTCATCTTTAGAATGGTGATAACTCACTTTCCTTTCAACCCTAACATTATATTTTGCAAAAATTAGAAGCATATTTCCTTAATGTTCATTATCTAATTTATAATAACACAAGTATCAGTTTCATTTGCTTTATATATAATTATTGGGAAAAAGATTTCTAATTTTCTTTTTTTAACTGACACACACAATATGGTTCTTGTTATTTCATTGCTAAAATTATATATTTGATACCAATAAGCAAGCCTTTGATACCGTTTTACGAACATAATTACCATATAAGAGATCAAATAAATGCTCAAACCCCAAAACTCACCCAATTACTTAAAAAATGGGGAAAGAAAAACAGACTTCCAAATAAATTGTATTTAGTAATTTATTTTTCTGCATAGCAGCATTATTTTATTCAAATGAACAAAAATGGAAAGACAGGTAGAGCATGAACTTCATGTTGTGAATCAATGACTAACTCACTGCCCTTTAAAGATCTTGTTGTTGATGGAGTTTAGACAAAGAACTCAATGATGGATGAGTCTTACACACACACACAGAAAATTAACCAAGCACAAATGACACAAGTGTTTATAGAGGTTCAGTAAATTGCCTACATCCTCTTTGGTGATCACCTTGAGAAATTTCACTAATGAAGATAGGTTACATCTTTGGTTTACAAAAGGAAAACCCCCTTAGAACACTACCCTCACAATCTGTTTCTCTCACACCCTTGCTCAACACCTTGATACACTTAGAGAACTCTCTTGCTCTCCCCTTGGCTACCTTGACAAAACTGAAAACTCCCTTAGTCTCTCACAACTCAGAATTCCAGCTTATACCACTTACAATTATTCAACTTGTTTTCTCCTCTTGTGTTATCTTACTTCACCCCATTTCCTACACAAGCCAATGGACATAAGATAAGGCACCATCTTTGTCCTCCACATTCCTCCTTTAGTCAATAACTTAGACTAAATGTCAGATCAAGTAGGTAAATAGAATCCAACTCAGCCACCTCCATTAAACCAGAAAATGGAGAGAAGATTTCTTTGGAATAAGATAACCAAATAGCCATGAGTGCTCTCCCAACTATCCAGCAGGTAGTCAACGTTCTTACACCTCAGAAGTGACCCACTAAGCCTCTGAAATCATGTGGAAAGCGATAGCCATCGAAAACACAGTTGAAAACACGTAAGAAAATGTCACAACACGACTGGAACGACCGGTCGCCAGAAGTTTTCTCTCCAGACTTTGATTCTGCTCAAAAACGACCGGTCGCAAATGTCACGCGACCGGTCGCTCTTGCTTCATGCGACCGGTCGCAAAGAGTTGGCGACCGGTCGCTCGTTGGTTTTGTTCCAGACTTCGTTTCTGTCAAAAAACGACCGGTCGCCAATGTCCTGCGACCGGTCGCTTTTCGCAGATTCAAAATCATCCTTTTTGAGCCAAAACAACCTTGTATCTTTAGGTGAGCCATTTTTCCAACACTTCATTTGTTAGAACGGGTACTGATTTCGAGCCTTTGAGAAGGTGACCTTGAAGAACAATGTAGCGTTTGCGCGAGTACTGTAGCCCAATTCGATAACAACAAACGAGATAAAGCCAACCCTCCATTATTTGATTACTTTGCGACATACCCATGTTTTAAAACCTCGATTATCAACAAATCCACCTATGTTGTTTCTATTCCGTGCCTTTAGGCATTTTTATTAGACAAAATAAATATGTTTAGAGAAAATAATATAAACAAACTTCAATTAAAGCACAAAAATTTATCCACATAAAAGTACGCATAATAAACCAAAAACATTTTCCCCATATTTTTCCCGTTTTTCTTCACATCTTACAGCTTGGATACATATAGGATACCATATGAAGTGTCCAAAGTAGAATTTTTACACCTTCATGAGCGCACACACATTTGGAACAAATGTACTCAAAATGAACCACACATTTGTTCCAAACAAACATACTGAAAATAACTAAAAATAACTTTCTCCAGCGATGGTTTTACTCCATGGTGATCCCGTCCCAATTGTAGCTTGTGACAAGACATCTTGCATACTCACAGAATAGGTCAAACCCTTTGCGTGCTTCTGCTTCCCTCATCTGCATAGCCTCATTTGAACCACTGAACCTTCGAAAACCTTTTCCTTTCGCAAGCCTAACCCTCATCTTAGACGTATCTTTTGACGTTTGATTTCCATCATCAACGCATCGTACTGCATCTGCCCGATACGAGCTACATCATCGTGGCCCTTAGATGAAAACTTTATGGATTTCATAGTTCTTTCAACAACATCTTCGGCTTTATTATTCCTTTGTGACAAAGGCTTTGCATTTTTTAGTGGAGTTGTTATAAGTATTGGGGGGATTTTGGTAGGTGAACCCATTGTGAGTTTAGGGTTGTTTGGAGCAAGTGGTGGTGCAATGGGAGGTAAAATATTGAACTTTGGTATTTATAGAGCAGTCCCTATATTGATTTTACCCGCCAAAATTAAAATGTTGACTTGGAGTGTGGAGCTGCAACTTTAGTTACCTTTAGAACTGGTGATGTCATATTTGCATTATTAGTACCATAAACACTATTTCCTTTTTCTTTACTGGTGATATTCGTTCATATTTAGTATCATATTTGCCAAGATGAAAATGTTGACTTGGTCATGTTCAAATGTAAGTTACCTTCAGAACTCGTGATGTGATATTTGCATTATTAGTATCATAAACACTATTTTCATTTTGTTTACTAGTGATATGCGTTCATATTTAGTATCATATTTGCCAAGATGAAACTGTATACTTGGTCATGTTCAAATGTAAGTTACCTTCATAACTGGTGATGTGATATTTGCATTATTAGTATCATAAACACTGTTTTCATTTTCTTTATTGTTAATGGTGCGTTGATATTTAGTTTCATATTTTCCAAGATGAAACTGTTTACTTGGTCATGTTCAAATGTAACTAAGTTACCTTCATAACTGGTGATGTGATATTTGCACAATTATTATTATCAAAAGTATTTTAATTTTTTTGACTGGTGACGTTGACAAGTAGTATCATAAATGCCAAGACCCAAGAGCTGTAAATAGGCCTGTTGGCATGAGAAGACCAATTTGCTGCCTCCACTTTCATTGAGGTGTGTGAACTGTCCTTTCAGTCACATCGGTTGGGAAACAAAGACAATAATACATGATCTAAACCCAATGTTGTCTTGGTCCATTATGTAATTGAATAAAGTAAGGTGACGACGGTTAGGAAACTTTCCAATATATAGAACCTGGCACTTTCTTCTTGGTCCAGAAATGACACCGTTAATTATTCCAAGATGCCATTTTCACTCCCTCTTCTCCAACAACCCAAATGGACATCCCAGACTTGCCATGGTTTAAGGTGCTACTTTGGTTGCAAAGCACTCCTCGGAAGATTTATATAGCATGATTGGGACATACAAGTTATTTCAAGAAATGCTCAATGATCCTGAGGTTTGGAGAACCGTGTCAATAGAGAAGTAGTGGCATGAGCACTTGTACGGGTTTCATGAAGGCAAAATTGTTGAGTTCTTGCAAAAGTGCAAAGAACATAACAATCCAAAAATCATTTATAGACAAGCTTTTAATGACTTTGCAAAGATGATGAGGCGGTCAACAACATGCGGGTGGCGAGGGCATATGGAATCCTGCTATGTTGTTGGCTTGCTAAGGCTGTTGAACCCTAGGGAGGGCAAGGAGGATGCGATCAAATTTTTGTGCCATCTAAGCAAAACCAAGAAAATTGACATGCAAGCATGCAGGGATTCAATTATCTATCGATATCTAATTAAAAAATAAAAAAAAAAATAAATATGAGGTATACAATTTCGGGCATGGTGACTCCTCCAATGCTTGCAAAGTTTACTGTTGAAGAAAGTTATTTTCAAGACTTGTATTCACAAAAAATCGGGAGTGGTATTTATCATGGCACCAGGAAGAAAAGAACTCTTACAACGTAGGGATACCTGGAATCAACCATGAGATCCTTGAACTTCTAGAACCCTGCAAATGGAAGAGGAAGCTATACTGCTTCGAGCGCTACCTCTCTTTGAAGACCTCGTTGATTTAATTTCAATATTCATGGTATGATATGGGTATTAATATGAAAGTGCGTTCGGCACCTTCAGGAGACACTTCTCCATCGCCTTTTCTCAAAGCCATGCCGAACAGCACCTTCCAAGAGGGACTTCTCCTTAACGGCGCCATCTTGCCTTCGGCATCGGCCATCGGCAATCAGCCTCGGCCTTCAGCCATCAGCCATCGGCCACCAGCCTCGGCATTGGCCTTCGGCCATCTGCCTTGGCATCGGCCATCGAGCCTCGGCCACCAGCCTGACGTTCAGACCTCGGCCATGAGCCTCGGCATCGGTCATCGGCCATCTGCCTTCGGCATTGGCCATCGGCCACCAGCCTTCGGCCATCTTCCATCGGCCATGAGCCTTCGGCATCGGCCTTCATCCATGAGCCTGGCATCGGCCTTCATCCATGAGCCTCGGCCCAGCCATCGGCCATCGGCCATTTGCCTTCGGCCACCAGCCATCGGCCTTCAGCCTCGGCCATCTGCCATCGGCCATCTGCCTCGGCATCGTGCCATCGGCCATCAGCCTCGGCATCGGCCATCGGCCATCTGCCTTCGGCATTGGCCATCGGCCACCAGCCTCCGGCATCGGCCTTCAGCTGATCAGCCATCGGCCTTCAGCATGATGGAGCCATGCCGAACGGCACCTTCCAGGAGACACTTCTCCATCGCCTTTTTCTGAAGCTATGCCGAACGACACCTTCCGGAAACACTTCTGTTCACCCAATTTAAGCCCAAACAACTTCTCCATCGCCTTTTCTCAAAGCCATGCCGAACGACACCTTCCAAGAGGCACTTCTCCTAACGGCACCATCTGCCTTCGGCATCGGCCATCGACCATCGAGCCTCGGCCACCAGCCTTCGGCATTGGCCTTCGGCCATCTGCCTTCGGCATCGGCCATCGGCCACCTTCCTTCGGCATCGGCTATCGGCCATCAGCCTTCTACCACCAGCCTCGGCCATCTGCCTTGGCATTAGCCATCGGCCACCAGCCTCGGCATCGGCCTTCGGCCTTCAGCCTCGGCCACCAGCCTCGGCCACCAGCCATCGGCCATCGGCCATTCGCCATCGGCCATCCGCCATCTGCCCTCGGCATCGGCCATCAGCGATCAGCCTCGGCATTCAGCCTCGGCCATCAGCCTCGGCCACCAGCCTCGGCATCGGCCTTCAGCCATCAGCCATCTGCCTTCAGCCTTCGCCCATCAGCCTGAGCCTCGGCCATCGGCCATCAGCCATCAGCCATCAGCCTGCTGAAGAATGAGTTGCAGCATTACTTGGCCAATGCATTAATGACTACAAGTCTCCAATCAAGAAGTACATCCTTAATCGGGAACTTGGGGGACTCCTGTTTGTACAATATCTGGCCAAGCACTCCCAAACACTCCCAAGCCAAAGGGAAGAGAGTCCCACATCGACAAAACACAAGAGGAGGGGACTCTTCCTCACTTATAAAAGAAGACCCCTCTCCTTCAAGAAGGAGGGAGAAAAAGAAAGGGAGTTTGGGCAGGCTACGGGGGCCTCATGGGCTTACCCATGAGCCCACTTAAAAACCCATGGATCATACCAGATCCTCAGCCTTCTGCCTCCAGCCTCGGCCTTCTGCCTCCAGCCTTCGGCCTTCAGCCTTCAGCTTCCAGCCTTCCTACCTTCAGCCTTCCTACTTACATTTGTCTTGTGTATGCATATCTATTTACTTACCGAATGCTCTTACATACTGAGGGTCCTCACCTTCAGCATCCACCTCATCTTTAAGTTGGCCTACTTACTACCTGTCTAGTTTTAGCGCAAACAAAGGTGGTTGTTTAAATTCAAAAACAAAACTTTCTTCCAAGTATCTTAAGCCATGAACATTGATATGTTTTTCATAAATGAAAATTCAAGAGAAAGGATAAGATCTAATTACCCTTGAAGCAATTATATGAACCAATTTGTGTTTGGAAGACTCTTGATGATTTCCTCTTTGTTGATCTCCTCTTTGATCTTTGATCTTTGCTCCTTGATCTTTCTCCTCCATGTGAGCCACAAAAGTATATGGCCTCTAAGTCTCCACACCAATGGAACCTTGAGATGAGAAGAAGTATCTTGAGAATACTTGGATGCTAGTGCAAGATTCTCAAGATTGGTTTCAATCTAAACCACTTAGAAAGATGAAAAGTGTTTCACTCTTGAAAACTCTCTTTTATCTATCTTTGATCTCCCAAACCCATTTGGTTGATGTTGGATTGTGTTTGTGTGTTAATGAGTTTATGGAAACAATTCCCATACACAATCACTTAACCATTTTTGGCCAAACCCTATTGGGCTTCCAAAATTGGGCCTTATGACACTTAAACCATAATATTTATGTGTCTTAAGCCCTTGGGCTTGATACCCAACCATTTGGACTTTCCTTAACTATTACGGAGGCCCAAATACGTTTTTACACGTAGTAAATCATCCACATCAAATCAATCAAATTGATTTCCTCATTCTCATTTGTATTACTCAAAGTTAACCATTTAAGGTGTGCGATCCATTAGGTTCTAATTAGCAAGGCAGTGGGAAAATATTAGAACTCTTTCTAACCAACTGGAATTAAAACACCTTTTTAATTCTTCCTTTATTTGGATCGATCACAATCAATCCTAGGACTTCCACAAGCCAAGAGTGACATCTAGCAATATATCAAGGCTACCCAAGCTAACCAGAATAGATGAAGAACCTATTCAGTTGGAATTGCAATGCAATACGGTCCTTCTCTCATACAATGTTTCAAATCATATTATTAGGGTACGGATTGATTATGTCAAACCCCTAATATGATTTACAACCACATGTGATTCAAAAGAACATAATTAAGAACAACTTTCTCAATCAAGCTCAAAATACTTTGGCCAAAGATTTACTGAATCACATCTTGAAACATTCTCCTTCTTTATCGAAAGTAGAGATTCCTTATTGTACATTCACATGTCCCTATGATGAATTAAGAGATCCCAACAACACTTAAGACAAATCTTTTACAGCTTTCCTTTAAGAGCTATCAAAGATCAATAACGCATCACAGGACAACCATGATGCCTCAGGTCTAAGGACTAATTTGCATTATTGCAACTATGAGTTCTCGTTTGACATATAGATAAATACTCCATACTAGAACTACGGTTGATCGTGTTCAGTGTACTCATTCACTAATGAGCACCCACATACTTGTATTAGTGTCAACTACACAAATGGTTTGAGACTAACCATCCTCCCAATTGAGCATACATAATATGTGCTAATCTTGACGGTTTATCAATGTCCATTTGATAACCTATGATTAGGAACATTTTGGGATACTACAGTTAGAGATTAAAGGTCTCATGAATCTAATCTTCTTTAGATTACTTTATCTCTTATTTAGCATACCCTGGACATTTGTTTCTTTAGACGATGTAAAAGATAACAAAATAAGTTTGCCCTTAATATATCATATACGAAATGTTTTCTAAGGAGATTACATCAAATGTATTGGCTCTTAGGGCACATTTCTAACAGTCTCCCACTTGCACTAGAGCCACATAGCCATGTATCTCATACCCATTATCTCTGTATGTCTATCCAGTTATGACTGTGACATAGGCTTAGTGCGTGGATCTGTTACGTTGTTTGCAGATGCCCCATCTAATGGTAACATTTTTCTATGTGTTTGGATCTCTGATGAGACCTAGGTTCCTTAGCTTGAGCTATCGCCCCATTGTCATCACACAGTAAAGGTACTTGTGACATTATGGTTAGAACCACATTCAGTTCGGTAATGAACCTTTTTATCCAAACAGATTTTATTGTAGCTTCTAAAGAGACAATGTAATCAACTTTAGTTGTTGTGTAACTAACTACGTGTCCATTCAAAATGAAGACGTACCCTTAGGTGGATTTGCAATTTTTGATATTAGATACATTATCCAAATCAGTAAATGCTTCCACTTGCTACTCTCTGATGTTCCTCCCAGATGAGGAACATGTCCTTAGTCCTTCTTAAGTATTTAAGAACATACTTGACTGCTCCCAATTGATCTAATCATGGGCTTGATTTATATCTTCTAGTTATACTCGTATAACCAATATCATGTCTTGTACATAATATGACATATATGAGAATCCCTATTGCATATGCATAAGAGATTTTACTCAACTGCTGTATCTCATAATGAGTTTTTTTTGGAAACATGCTCTTAGAAAAGTGAAGTCCATGTCGTCCTGGAAGTAAACTTTTCTTAGACTGTTCCATATGAAATCTCCTTAGCATCTTATCAGCATACAAGGATTGAGATAATCCAATTATTCTCTTAGATCTATCAGGATAAATCTTTATTCCGAGTATGTAAGATGCTTCTCTAAAATCTTTCATTGAGAATGATTTAATGAGTCACAGCTTCACTGAAGATATCATTCCTATATCGTTTCCGATAAGTAGTATGTCATATACATACATTACTAGGAATACTACCAAACTCCCACTGACCTTTTGTACACTCATTTGTCATCCATGTTTTGTATGAAGTCAAACTATTTGACAACTTCACCAAATAGGATGTTTCAACTCCAAGAACCTTGCATCAACCCATAAATGGATCTATGTAGCTTGCATACCTTATGCTTATCAACTTTAGAAATGAAGCCTTCAGGTCGATCTATATATTTCTTCCTGAAGGTGGCCATTCAGAAAAGCCGTCTTCACATCCATTTTGACAAATCTCATAATCATGGTATGCATCTATTGCAAGAAAAATCCGAATAAACTTTGTCATAGTGACAAGAGAGAAGGTTTCTTCATAGTCAATCCTTTTTCTCTGCTTGTAGCACTTTGCTACTAGCCTTGCTTGTAGGTTTCTACTATCCCATCTGAGCCTATCTTCCTCTTAAAGATCCATTTATTGCCTATTGGTACAATACCAGGAGGAGGATCACTAGAGTCTAGACTTTGTTGGTATACGTAGAATCCATTTCGGATTTCATGGCTCCAAGCCATTTCTATGAGTCAATGTCTGACATTGCCTCATTGTAGTTCGAAGGGTCTTCAATATCCTTACAATCACTTAGGAGATTCAACTCTCCTTTGTTGTCAAGAAGGAGACCATAATACCTTTTAGGCATTCTGCTAACCCTACTTGAACTACGTGGAGTCTGTGTTACAACAGGTTGTGGATCTAGGACTGCATTTAGTTTATCCGCATCTTGCCTTTTGACATATGCTGGACAACCCCAAATCTTGATCTAATCAAGACTTGGTTTCTTCCCAAAACACATTTCAAATGGAGTTTGTGGAATGGATTTGGAAGGCACTCTATTTAGCAAATGAATTGCAGTTTCAAGTGCATATCCCTAAAAGGATATAGGTAAATTAGTATAGCTCATGGAACTCATTTTAGAAACTCCATTATGTTGTGGAATTCCTGGTGGAGTCCATCATGATAAGATGCCATGTTCCTTAAGGTAATCAAGAAACTATGTGCTTAAGTATTCACATCCTCAATCGAATCTAAGGATTTTAATACTTTTGCCTGTTTGATTTTCAACTTCATTTCTGAATTCCTGAAACTTTTCAAAATTCAGATTTATGCTTCATTAAGAATAAATTCCCTAACCGTGAATGATCATCGGTAAAGGTAATGAAGTACGAATAACCGCCTTATGTGTTTGTATACAAAAATCCACAAACATCTTAGTGAATTAATCCCAACAGTTCTGTAACTCTTTCTCCTTTACCAGTGAAAGGAGACTTGGTCATTTTGCCATGTAGACAAGATTCACAAGTAGGCATAGGAACATGATCAAATGATCCAAAGGTTCCATCTTTGCCAACTCTTTTCTTCTCATTTCAATATTTTGCTCATTGTTAAATATTGTATTTGTTATTTTTATTCTCAAACGATTTATGTCTTATTAATTATTATCTTTTATTCGACAGGACAATGTAGAAAGTTGTTCAGATGCTCACCTCGAAGACGAGTAGTGCAACATCAATTGTATTTTGGTACAATATGTATTTTGAATTTCAAGGTGTTTATATATTTGCGGATTGCATATATGTTTTAAGGATAATGGTGATTGTTTATGTTTTATCTATTTAGAATAATTTTAATTGAACGCTTAAAATTTTAGTACAGTATGGTGTCATATGATTTTTTTTTATTACCAATTAAATACGGATGATTAGAAAACTATTTCTGGCAAATATTATAATTCAAATTTCTTTTTATTAATTTTTTTAAATAAAATAATTACATTTTTCGACCGCATTTCCCTCTCGGTAATGCATATTTCCAATAAACACTTTATCATCGGAAATACTTTCCAACAATAATTGCCTATTTCCGACAACATTCTCTACGACATAATCGGGTCGAAACAATTATATTTCCGCCCACTTGTTCATCGAAAATATTTTCCGCAGGATTAATCTATTTGCGACAAACTTTGTGACGAATAAATGTGGTTGGAAATATATATTCCGACATAATTTACCCATCGGAAATATTTAGTTATACGCTTTTCCGACGAGCTATTATATATTTTCCACAAACTCATTTGGTCGGTAATAATAATTGCGATGAAATCTAGCCCTCACAAATAATATATCATACCACAAAAAATAGAGTTAAATAATTTAATAAAGTTGCACACTCAAAGTTTGGAGGAAAAAATTATTTGAGTCTACACAATACATGAATAGTGTATTTTGGAGGGTGGAATTTAAGTTTAGCCCCTTTGTGGTTGGAGATGGCCTAAACACATCATATTGCACACTTAGCACCTTTTCTTCACTTTGAATATTACCTGGGGTTACTAATGTGATTTGAATATTACTTAAGCTTAATAATAAATTTGGATATAAATAATAATTAAACTTAACATAACCTGTCCAATTCGGTTAGGATTGATTTTTTAAAAGGCAAGAACCAAGACGGGAACATATTCAAAATGATGTAGTTCAATTTTTCGAGCTTAAGTTGTTTTTTTAAAATATTTTTTATTTAATTATCAACACCTTTTTTTTTCTCCGATTCGGTTTGGGTTGGTCTACCAATTTACTAGTTCAAATGCCCACCTTTATTGTCTAAGGTTGAGTTGGGCCATAGTTCTCTTAGGTTTGTCTAACCTTAGACAATAAAGACCTTCTCCTAGGCCTTTATTGTCTAAGGTTTACTAGTTCAAATGCCCACCTTTATACGCAAGACCTTCGCCCTTGTTCTTTTTGGCTTTCTTTTTGGTTTTACGTATTACTAATTCCTTTATCATATTTCTCAAATAGATGCTTCATTATCAATATCCAAGCTCATTATTAGTTTTTCTTGTTAGTGCACGTGGCTTGATACATACCATGATATGTAAATTTCACATCGAAAAATACAACAATGATCTACAATTTGAATAGAGGTGGTCCACTACCAATAACACTGAAGTTTTTTTAGTAGACCTAACCCCACACAAGGTGTTCGACCTAGGTGGTTAAATTGAGGACAATATCGGTGCACGGTTTGGAACTTTACTAATTTTACAATTAAGGAACTAATCTAATAACAAGTTATGATCAAAATTAATATCACCAAACTATCATAGACAATTATCTAAATACGTCAGTAGATCAACCTAACTAAGTTCACTATGCTTTTTGGGAACAAAAATATGTGTTTCCTCGTTCATGCAACTTTAAACGCACTCTAGTTTTCCCACCATGAATATGAGTGTTAACAAGCCGAGTATTACAGTGCTCAAGCTCAGTTTGTCAAAAATTTATTAAGTTTGTGCAAGTCAAGCTCAAGCTATGTCGAGCTGATTTATAGTAATAAGTTGGACTCGTTTGTAATTAAAGTAATAAGTTATATCGGATCCATTATTGTAATAAGTTTGCACAATTTAATAATAAATAATTAAAAATTTAGAAATAACAAAAAAAGTCACCAACATCTAATATTCAAATAGTACTTTTCCAACATAAACTTCAAAATGAAACTTTGAGAAACATTTAACTCAAACGAATTGTTCACGGGTTTTACGAGCCAAAACTATAAAGCTCAAATTTAGCTTATTTCCTAAACAAGCCGAATTTAAATGAGTCAAAAACAAGCTGAATTACCAAGAATTACAAGGTCGACTTGGCTTTAAAAAGGCAATTTTCAAATAACAAAAGGATATTCTAACAATAAAAAATCCATTATACCTAAGATTTTTTTTTAAAAAATTTATATTATCTTTTATTGCTAATATTACATGAATGAATATTGCACATAAAATTTATGAGTGATGCTATTTGCACTACTTTTCTACTATGAGTCGGTTCGCACATACATTGACGAGACCCACATTTATTAGAGAGGTGATCATTAAACTGGTCAATAAATATGATATTATTGAATTTAAATCATTCAATAAAACTATACATGTCTTGTACATATTCAAAATGATAAAGACAGAAAACTACATCAAGCTTTCTACACAATTACGCATTAGTATATATTGTTTTTCTTCTAATAATAAATTATTGAAACCACCGTTTAGAGGCAACATTTGTTTAGAAAAATGTTGAAGGACGACCAAAGATGCAACAAAGAAAAACTAAGGTAATTAGGATCCGTTTAGTTATGTTTGTTTGTGTTTCTGTTTTTCCAATTCCAAAGTAAGTGTAAAATGTGTTTGGTAGTATATTTTTTAAAATTAAAAAACAATCATGATTCATGTATTGTCGTACCAACTTACCAAAGTTATCACCAGCACCACCCGTCCCACCACATAGCCGCAACCACTGCCACTATCTCATCCTCACCATTCCCCATTATTGCCAGCCCCCCGCTCCCCTACACACACACCCACCACCACCACTACCATTGACACCGTCACCAACCCCAGCTCTACCACTTTCACAATCTTCGCTATCATCACTTCCGCCATCCTCACCACAATCATCGCCACCAGCATCGCCATCACCAGTCCCACTGCAACCATGACAACCCTCACTACCATCGAGACCACCACCACGTCTAAGTTGTTATTGTTAAAAGTTAATACACGCTTGTGTGATAAAACTAGAAAAATCTACAACAATTGAAAGAAGTTCACAAATTAAAGTCATCTGATCTTTCCTATAACCATTCTAATAATTATCTATTGTAATTATAACCAGATAATTCTAGAATTATAGGAAAAGTTGTGGCTGGAAATACTTTAGATAGTCGGTTCTTTTCTTACTATAAACCAGCGACTTGTCCACTCATTTGCCGACTTAGATAGTCGGTTTAGCTAGCCTATAAACATGCATGCGGCACTTTAGCTGAAACTATCTTGCCGACTTCAATCAAATCAAAATTTTGTTTCTACTCCAAAGTTTTCCAATCTAAGTCCACGTCCTTCTAATTCCTAATACACCAACACTAATATATCACTTTTTATCACTCAATGATGTCCTTCAAAAAATATACGACTTTTTGAATACATCTAAATTTTATTCAACTTTTTTATAATCTTAATTAAGTACACTTATATTTATATGAACTTTTAAAAGTTCATATAAATCTAATTGAATACATGTAAACTTGTAGAACTTCTTTTAACGTCTGTATAAATTCAAATTAAATACACTTGGATTTTTAAAATCCTTTAAAACGCTCTAGGATCCTAATTGAATACGCTCTTCAAAATATAGGGTCAATAAAGAAAAGTAGGAGGTTTAATAGAAAAACTCTACTTCACGGGTTCAACGCATCTCTAGCCGTTAGGTACTCATCTAATTGGCTGACCCAGACCTTCTCCTAGGCCGTTAAATCGAAAACAGAGTCGGCCGGGATTACGGTAAAGTACTGGCGGAGGTATTCCAAGTCGCCCTTGCCAAATGGAGCCTTGGCCTCCAACCTTTCCAAGCTTGGTTGGTAGCCAAGCATTCCCTTCACACTGGCCTCGCGGTTAACCTGGTACATGGCCTTGATGGCTGGGTCGGACCTGTGGGTAATGAGGAGCCCTTCCGCTTTAGCGTTCTTCATGGCCAGCTCCACAATTTCATGGTTCTCAGGGATCATGCCGTATATGTCGGTGGCAGAGTGGTCTTTGTGGAATTCCGTGAGGAAGGACAAGCTATTGCCCTAGAACGGGGAATCCCTTCCACGGTAGACATCGACGATACTCTCGCCGAACCCTTCTGGGGCCGTAGCCCTTGACTCCTTGGGAATGGCCGTTGTTTCGTGGGAGTCTATATCCTGCCGGGGAAGCCACGCCTTTGGGGCCTCAGAGCATGGCCTCTTGGTCAAGAGGCGTCAGCTGGCTTGCGTGGTTGCTCATCTGCAGCCGTCATTTTCTTCCGATGTTTAGGGTCTTCGGCCTGGGCCGACTGTGCTCTGGCCAACTGAGCCCGCCCTCTGCATCCTTCTCAGCTGGGTCTTCGTCAACGGCTCGGCCCGCCCCCAGGTCGTGTG
>CM031918.1:42444371-42469843 GCA_018703695.1 Prunus fruticosa | reverse complement strand
AGCTTATGAAATAATAAATTAGGACCATCTCTTTACTTGCCTATCATGATGTAATACCCCAAAAAATTCAAAGTGGATTTTCATATTTCAGTGAAAAATAATATTATAGTGAAGAATGATTATGGGTATTTTATCAAGTGATTTTGGATTGAGACTATTGAATTGTGTTTAATTTCAAGTTGGACAAAAATGCCATTACGTAACATTTGGTGAATTTTTCAAAGGACATTTAAGACATTGAAGTGAGATGATAGTAGCCGACTCAACGAACGCATAGGAAATCGTTTCTGAATTTGGGGCCAAAATGACAAAAATACCCCTATGTGTGAAAATTACCAAAATACCCTTGTAGGCCAAAAAAAAAAAACAAAAGAGAATCTAAAACATGGAGGGCATCAACCCACCCTCGTCCCATTCTTCCCCACTTGCCTCAAGCTTTCAAATCCACCATTATGAAAGGATGAGTCACCTAGTCTAAAGTGGTGAGTCACCTATGTTAATGTATGAATTTTGATTAATTCTTTTGGCTTCCCTTGACAATTTTTTGTAATAGGATAATTGTATTTATCAAGCTCAAGTCTAGTTTAAGAATAGCATTCTTGGTGTTCTTAACTATCATCTATCCTATGGAGGCTCATGCAATTTGACAAAGGTAAATTGTGCATTGCATCATTGCATTAAATTGATTTCATAAAATGCTGACTAGGAAATCTGTTTATCGTATGACTAGTCATCCTTGCTCTGTAGGATTTCCAGCTGGTAACTAACTGTTTTGTCCTATTCGTTTTTCTCTCTCTGCTGCCATGTGTCTTTCTGACCTAAGGGAATCCTTGGTCTGTAAAGGCTGAGGGATTCCTCATTTTCAGGCCGCTCTCTTGCATGTGGAATTTTTGGAAAGAATAGCTTGCTATCTTTCTCTTCTTCTTCCTCAAGAGTAAACCACAATATTTCATCTATGAGTTTTTCTAATTGATTTCTTTTTGAAAAATTGCTTTTGAAACATGAATCTGCATCTAGCCATTTAAATCATTCTCTCATTTATATCTAGGTTAGATTCAAGATTGATTTCTTCATGAGTATGGTTTCTTGAAGAAATTGGTCATTCTCCCTTGAATCCAAATTTTGGTTTCAGTTTGAGTTGAGCTTGCAAGCTAGTGCCATGGGATGAAGGAGCTGCCATTGCCATGAAGAACTGAGTTTGAAGCTGTGCTAAGTTGGAGAAGAAGATTGCACAAAGGAGGTATAGCTCATCTTCCTAAATAGATCTAGGTTTTGCTTGAGCTTGCTTGTATTCCTTTGTAAGAATCTTTTTCTACTTAGTAGATTGCCTAGTCGGTTGATAACTCCAGTTTTTTCCCAATGGTGGGTTTCTGGGAAAACAAAAATCTGTTCTGCATACTTGTAATTTTTCTGGGTTTGTGTTCTTGGTGGTTGACTAGTCATCTATATCTGTTGTTTGCTGTTTGCTTGATATTAATGACTTCACTCACTTTCACCATAGTTGTTGCTAGCACAGGGGATGCCTAGATTGATGGGTCCTTCTGAGTGCCTAATTTGTCATTAGTTACCTTCTAGGGCTGCAGGTACCTTGTGACATGCTTTGTGTGTTCCCTTGATTGGTTGTGTCTTGTTTGTTTAGCTAAATTTACCCCTCGTCACCTAAGTACCATTTTCAACCTAGCCTAAAGTTATGACTCATTAAATAAATGGGAGAGAGAGAGAGAGAGAGAGAGAGAGAGAGAGAGAGAAGAAGAAGAAGGAGAAGAAGAAGAAGAAGACTAAGAAGAAGACTAAGAAGAAGAAGATTTGGAAATAAGGGAGATGGAGGTTATTACTATTACATCCATGAGAGAATTAAGAAAGAAATGTGAGAGGTAGAAAAGAAAATGGTTAAATGTTGAAGCAATTGGAAGGATGAAATGTGGGATTCTTGTTCTAAGTTCATTTTCAATTCTTAAGTTTTTGTATAATTAATTGTTTGAGTAGATTTATAGTTGTATTTGAGTGGGAGAATGATTTATGAACCTTTTAAGGCACAAGAAAATCAAAAGAAGAATTTTGAAATCAAGATTTTCGGATTTTGGTTGTGTTGATAAACTTTTGGGTTTGGGTGTTCAAAATTTAGATCCAAATCTTGTTTTTGGGAAGCTTAGGCCAAGGATATTGTGGGAGCGATTTTCGTCCCCAAAGAATATTCGTCTAAAGATTCCATCTTCCCTCTTCACTTCTCTTTCTCCCTGCAAAACAATACGAAGTAAAAGACCACACTCGGAGGTGTTGGCCAAAGGCCTTCGAATGCCTAAGTTAGGTTGAGTGTTTGTAGGAAAAACAATAGCTAACAAAGGGTATGGAGATTTCTCTAGAGTGAGAACCAGATGGATGAAGCCGTGTGTGGTGGCAGGAGCCTTGTGTTGATCGGTTCATAATTGTATATCATTTTGTACTCTTCTAGCTTATGATTTGGTTATGTTTTTGAGTTAAACTTGTGCTTTTAAACCTTTTTGTGTTTATCTTTCAGTTAATTGAGATTTAGTTAACAATGATGGCTTTGGATAGGAAATGATGCAATCCATGCATGTTAAGGCCTGACTTGGGGTGAATGGAAGAAGAGCTTAAAGACAAACTAATTTTGGCTACAGCCCTTGCCAGCCCAGTTTTGTAGGTCAACTTCTTGGCCTTGGATCAGCATGCTATGGGGCTCGAATGAGGTGATGATCTTCATGAAACTTGTTCCAATGGGTGTCTAGTACAACATATCCAAATTTCAGCCCATTTGAACATATCTGGAGTCCTTATCCCGTCCAACACTGAACCCTGCTCAGGAGGATTTGCAGCTGCCAGCTTTTTGCCATGTGCCTCCTTTTAGCCATGTGCCTCACCCTAGCTATAATTGATTTTGTACCCAACATAATGAGTGAAGTGGGGAGGCATTCCAGCTATGAAAGTCTAAAAGAGCATATTTGTGAAGACAAAAATACATCATGGCAAAGGGGACAAGGAAGAGACAAAGGTTAAAGTGCCATGGTGGAAAGGAGAGAGAAGAATGAGGAATGATGAGAGGCATTTTGCTTCAGCCTTTGAACATGGGAATTGAATTGGCAGATCACTTTGGAGCTGGAGATCAAGTTTTGAGCTATTGAAGAGAAGCATGGGCATGCATGTAAAGAAAAAAGAAAGAAAAGAAATGAAATGAAGTCAATTCCAATCTCTGTCGGCAGCCAATTTGTAAGGCCCAAAACGCATACTTCTACTGCTCCGATGGGAATACTTTCTTCATATAAGTTGTTCCAATGGGTGTCTAGTATAACATATCCAAATTTCAGCCCCATTGGATACGTTTTGAAACCTCAGCCTTCCTACACCAAGTCTGGTTTAGAAAATCGATTTTTCAGCAAGCAAAAGGCAAACCACATGGGTTGGCAGCAAAAGGCAGCCACAAATTGAACACATTTGATAACCCATGTGAAGAAAGCTGGAAGTGCAGCAAAAGAAGTATGGGATGAGATTGATTCCAACCACACTACCATGAACAAGATGAAGTGGGAGTTATGGGTTGTAGCAAAAGATGAAGGATGGTGTTGGATTTCATCATGATGTTCCTCCCTCTTAGCCCTATAAATAAAGAAGCCTTCAAGCTTCAAAACACACCCCAAGGGGGGGAGCTCTCAAACACTTCTCTAGAGCTCCCTTCCCTTCTCTCCCTCAAATTCTCTTAGTTTCCTTTCAAGTTGTCAATTGTTGTAACAAAATGAGTTTACTAAATTTTCCTTCAAGTTTTCTTAGTTCCACTTTACTTTTATTTGTAATGTACATTCTTTCTTAAGTATTCAAGTTTAATTAGTTTCCAAGTTTCAATTGTGGTTTTTGTTCTTATTCATTATGCTTATAAGTTAATATGCTAGTTTGAATGATTGATCACCATTTAGGCTTGCATGTTAGCTAGCTTGGTTTGAATTAAGAGTAGACACCATGCTTTAATTGGAATTGAACTATGAATAGGAAGAGTATGTATGGACATTCAACAACATGGATTAGATACATGCTTGGTTGTTTAAATTATTCTTCTATGCTTAATGGGTTCCTAATGCTTAATTTTAGGTTAGACAACAAATGATCAAATTAGGGAATTAGGAACACAAGGTTTTGACCAAACACCATGACTTAATCATACTTTAGCTAGAATCAATCCGTTAATCTAATTGAACTTGGGAACTTATTTGCTTGAGTTATTTCCTTTTTTTTCTTATTTTATTTATTTTCTTTTTCATTTATGTTTTGTGTAGGGGAAATGAATTGGATCATTCAATCACCAATCCTCGTGGGATCGACCTCGCACTTACATATGCTGTACTACCAAACGGCTCGTGCACTTGCGAGTATCACAAGTTAAGGATTCAGCTGAATCCATTTTGATGAGTGAATCTACGCAACATGTGTGAGAGAGAGGAAGAGTATGGTGGCTAGGGTTTGTGAGAGAGGATTTCTGCAGAGTTTCATACAAAAGTTTCGACGTACCTCAACCCTTGGTGTAACCATGTATTTATAGGAACCTAGGAGGCTAGGGTTTCGGAAGAATAATTCCACAGATGGAAAAGAATTATTCTTCCCCAATTTGTAGAGATTGATTTAATTAGGGATTTGATTAATCAAATCCCCAATTAGGGTAAGAATCAAATAATTCCCAAATTGATTGGCTTAATTATTTGACCTAGGATCCGGAGACATGACGCTCGAAAAAGACTCGATTGAGTTTGTACTTGGAAGTAGCTTGCCTTCAATGGAGGTAAGGCTCGTCGCTGCATGCGTATGTCGGGGACATAGCGCTCTGAAAAAGACTCTATTGAGTTTATACTCGGAAGTAGATTGTCTTCAATGGAGGTAAGGCTCGTCGCCTGCATGCGTATGTTTGGGACATAACGCTTAAAAAAGACTCCATTGAGTTTGTACTCGGAAGTTGCTTGCCTTCAATGAAGGTAAGGCTCGTCTCCTCTATGCGTATGTCGGGGACATAGCGCTAAAAAAACTTCATTGAGTTTGTACTCGGAAGTAGCTTGCCTTCAATGGAGGTAAGGCTCGTCGCCTGTATGTGTATGGCGGGGACATATCACTCGAAAAAGACTCCATTGAGCTTGTACTCGGAAGTAATTTGTCCTTAATGGAGGTAAAAGAGGCTCGTCACTTACTTGGAGTCGAGTTGGTAAGTTGCACCTCAAACAATGGCCTTCTTGTTATAGTAAGATGCCAGCTCCTGTTGGTATACTGCAATTTGAACAATGATCTTCTCTCGTTCTTCTTCGAGTAGATCAATGTTGACTTTCATTTGCTTGCAGTTTTGGTCAAGATTGCCCACCTCAATGCTTATGGAAGAGACTATGATCTGCGGGGAGATAATTGCTTTTGTCCCATAGGCCAGGGAAAATGGTGTCTTGTCCGGTTGATCTCCTTTTGGTTGTGCGATAGGCCCATAGGACTCTTGGCTGCTTGTCGACTCATTTTCCTTCTGTGCCTTCCAATTTTTTCTTCACATGTTTCTATCACTTGCCAAGCTTTGCCATCAGCACGGGTTGGTCAAAGTGGGTTGACTGTGAACTGACGAACCCACCTACTTGCGACATCCTACGCTGGATAGAGGTCCTGGATGCCATCTTCCTCTTCAAGGCATGTGACATTCATATTGAAGCCAACATGCTTCGTCACGTGGTTAGACGATGGGGCACTAAGATGCACACTTTCATTTGCTCATGGGGGGAGTTTACCCCTACGCTTGGGGATGTGGCTAACATTTTCCTCCCTCCTGATTTCCAGAAGCCAATATCCCTTCAATGTTGCACTGCCTCCAAGAGGAGGAGAGGGAAGCTTAAAATTTTATGGAAGGGTGCCCCGATTGCTCCTAGCACTTCTTCGGTTTAGCAATTGGATAAAGTATTTCGGGGACGGCATAGGGCCCTTTCAATCCCAGCCATAACAATACTCTAACATTACATAGGGTCTTTTGGAGCGGGAGTAATATGTCAGAGGATGACAAGCCTTTTACCCTTGCGTCAGCTGGGAGAGAAAGAGTTGGTGGCTTCTCGAAGGCTTACCAGGCTTATGGAATCACTGCTTTGACTCGTTCAATCGGTTCCATGTTGCTAACTACGATAGACTGCGTCTTACAACAGTTCGTTATGCTCGCTTAGCTTCGAAAGAGAAAGTCGTCTCGTTAAGCGAGAAGCGAAACTTTCCTTTCATATCCAAGAGTGGCGAAATTGTCAGGAACTTCTCCAAGTTGAAACAGAAATTGGAGAAACTGGGAGGAGTGCTGTACGGGGAAAACAAAAGCGGTTGCGGTGCTGAGTAGAATGTCAAGGAGCCAAAGAGGTTCATACCCAAGGTGGGAGCAAGTGGTTCGCCTAGAGCTAAGGGGAATGTTCCCTCTGAGCCTTCATTGCATTCGGAACTTGTGGCTTCTGGTTTAGGGTTTAGGGTTGGCAAGACGTCGGAAGTTTTGCCTTCTCATAGTGAGTGCAAATAGTTACTAAATATTTATAACCCGTGCCTATGTCGATTTCACCTCTCTTTTTGTATTCAATTTGTTTTAAATTCCTTCTCTTCCTCTTTTTCTATTCTAAGGAGGTACCCCTCGGAGTAAAAGCAAAGACAACGAAGCCCCCATGATCCCGAAGAGCCAGAGCATGCACAATCTTCGAGGAGAGGTTTGTTGATACCCGCAGGAGATAAGGGTGAAAGCTTCGGAGCCAAGGTTGTGGTGACGGTTGATGACGGTGTAAATGACGAAGGCAATGCTACAGAGACCGAGACCGGCACCCATGAGCAAGAGAGCATCCGCGGCGTAAGTGGCACGGACAAGGATCTTGATAAAGGCGCATACACGGGTCTCGACACTCGTTCGGAGGAGCCGGATAACTTCAGACGTCCTTTTTGGGATTTGCTGGTGACCACGAGCGCTATGTCAGTGTGAGACCGGTACCCGACACTCTCTCTACTTGTTTTATTTATATATACATGTTGTATGCTGCCCGTTCCAACTCATAACTCATGCCCCCACCTTCCTTTTGTAGGTTGCCTTTGTTGAGAACATGGTAGACTGTTCACTTGACGCTTGCCCTAGCATTCCTGATGCTATCATTGATTCCACACAAGATGTCGATAAGGTATCTATTGCTTGCCTTTATTTTTTTACTTGCTTCCGCATACGTTGTGCTTCTTTCCATCCTTTATCTTTCAATTCTATCTCCTCCCCTCCTTTTTTTTAAAGGTTGGGAGTGTTTCATAAAGTGCAGAGGATATGCTTCTTGCTCCTCCTTTTGAAGTGCCCGACGCAGCTTCGAACATAGTTTCACATCTTCCAGTAATGTTGCCCCGCAGTGAGATTATTGATGGTGATTGTCGAAACCATGGTTTGGTGACACTATGCCGAGATGGTGACACTATGCCGAAACCATGACCACAACTCGGCCATTCACCCATTCTCGGCATAGTGTCATTTACTCAGTCACTGCTACCTCCAATGAAGCTGCGACATTAGCTTTGGCCAACTCTAACTCTTCCAGCCGAAGCTCTCTTAAAGCTCGACCAATGTATTAAGTTGGGCTTGCTTCTTGTTTGCCCATGCAAACTCTGCACTACAAGTGGCAGTATATTGCCTCTGAGCCCTTCTTGTTTGAGTTTTGCTCAGAGGTATTGGAGGAAGCTTTGAGCCTCTACTTCTATACCATTGACCCACCTTGGTGTTTGGCATCTTGAAAGTTGGAACACACTAGCATCTCCTGGGCGAGGTCTTGACACATAAGCCACATCTTGGCTTTTTCCTTCCACCTTGAAACCCACATGCTTATATTTTGGTTTTGCCTTGGGTTCAACGGATCAACATCCTCATACCTCAGTGGCACCTGTTGATTTTTCTCTTATGCTGAATATCGTGGTATCTCGTGCCTATCTTGGTACTTATGTAATGGTTGTTTGTTCGACCTTACTTCTATCACCCTCTTAGGTTATGCGGGCCGTAGTTCTCGGCTCGGACTTATTGTACATTCCTTCCAGAACTTCTAGGTATGCTCACTTAGATGTGATCCTTGATTGGCTCCCTAGTTGGCTCCTTGGTCAATTCCTTAGGCTTTGGCGGAATCATCTCAAGTGTAACCTCGCATTAGCATAAGCTGCATAGCATGATTGCCTTTGGAGGTTCTTCTTTGGTTGGAGCCCTCTGCTCAGGAACCTTGGCCACCTCTATGTACATCTTAGGCTTGCCTTTCGCCTTGGGGTCCATAGGAATCTCCCTTTCTCTTCTCTACGCGTAGCCTTCGCTGAACCACTCAAGTCCAACCTTGGTCTAGGTTGATTTGGCCTTGTATGTAACACCTCGACCCAAAATAAGTTCACTAATTAATTGATTTAATTTAATTAAATTAAATTTCTAATTTTTCACTCGAGTAAGGGAAAAAGGGACAATTTTATCCGGAGAGAGTTTGGGGCAGCAAGTGGTGTTTTTAGGAAGCTCATTCCTAGAGTTCGAGTCCGTAGACACGTAGTGGACTCAATTTGGAGTTGTAATGAAGAAGTTACGAGGTAAAAACCCTCGGTGGCAAAACTGTAAATAAGTGGAAAATGAAATTTTAATAAAAATCAGATTTTTCTATTTCTCTCTCTCTCTCTCTCTCCCTCCCTCCACCCTCAAAAACTCGCAGCCGCCACCTCGGGACCACGGGACCACGACTCCGGCCAAGTCGACGCACCACCACCCCAGCATCCTCCCCCGACCTTGTGCAGCCGGAAACGGCCACGGCCATCGGGAAAATCAGAAAACTCGCCGGAAATTTTAGTAACTTCCAAGCCTTCGTTCTCTCTCAATTCTCCACCAATTTGGACGAGTGAGGCATGAAAATTCATTTATTTTATGTGCTCTAGCTGCCTGTTGGTTAGGTTTCTAGAAATTTTGAGAGATTATAACTCGAATTTTCGAATTGAAAAAACTGTGAGTTTCGGCCTCCATTTTCCGGCCACTTCGACCACTTTTTGGTCATAGCTCAAGAACAAAAGTGACTCCAAATTAGGTGTATTACATAGGATAGTAGTTTGGAGTCAAGATGTTAAGTTTTTAGGCGAGTGGTTATCGCTTTCGACACCCACGCGTGTGGCGGCATGTGGGCACTATAGAGAGAGACATTTTTATCCTGAAATGATCTCCTGATTGTCATGAGCGAGTAGAATTTTACGGATCTCAATTCGATAACGTTGAACCCCAATGGATTTTACATAATGTGTGATTTCCGGGTTCGATATGTTAGAACCATTGGATCGCTCTCTTTTAATATATGTTGATTTAGGTATTCCTAGGATCGTGTAGGAATTCGCGGATCGGGAATCGGAGCCCCGGATGTTCCGATTTAAATAATTAAAGTTTGTGTTTTACAATAACCGTCCAATCGTGCAATCGCGAGCAATCTAACCGTCCAATCCGGACCAAACTTGTAGGACATGTATCCTAGACCTTGTGGAACCCATAGGAACTTTCAGATCGTAAAATGGGGTTCGTGGGCCCACGGGCCCGGTTGACCAAATTTGGAAAGTTTGACCATTCGGTCGACGTGAGTCTTCCGAGGTAGTTTCACACTTCGAAAAGTATTAGGATGACCTTGTAAACAAGTCTAAATTTTTATTTGAGTTATTTGGATTATATTAGGAGTATGAGCTTGTTTATAATATCTTATGAGATTCTTGGATATTATTTGATAATTGAAATTATGAAATGAATAATTATGGGATTCTGGATTTGTAGGGTTGTGAAAGTGAGTCTTGGGACTCGGTTATGATTATTAGGAAGAGAATGGGCATTGCTTTCAAATGAATGGCATGGTTTTGAGATGGAAATGTTATGCATATGAATTAAAGGGTTTATTGAAATGTACTTTATATTCAATAGTTGAAATTATTATTTTGTAAAATATTTGTGATATATGTGAGATTAAAATGTTAGTTTGAGTGCTATTAGCACTACCTTAGGTACCTCTTTGGATGTAGAGTATGTTTGAGAGTTTTACTGTCTATACTATAAATAGATATTGTGGGAAAAATTGGATTAAGGAAGGGAATATTATTTTATAATACTTTTATGAAGATTACGAACTCCACCATCATACGTATCTCCCCCTTGGATGATGATATTTGGAAACAGTGGATATGGACATGGGATACATGGAAATGGATATATGGAAATTGTGGAAATGGTTTGGATATTGGCGGAACCGGGACATACCTTAACGGGTGTCGCTTGAGACCCTGAATTGGGTAGTCTGTGCGCGTATGGCTGTTTTCGAGGCGTCCGGGTCTTGATTCTTCGTCCGTACGTGCTGACTGAGAGTTAGTCCTCCAGTTGGACGGCTCGTCCCTAGCCACATGGGCGTTTGAGGCCGGATACTTGTGAGCTAGTCAACAATCCCCGGTTGGATTGTTTTCCCTGGTACATGATGATGGTGAAAGGTGTGTGTCATTATATATATACATATATATATACTCATTTATAGGCACATATGTTACACATTGGTATATGTGGTTTTGATTTCGGGATTGAGATTCGTGAGATTGTCCTTTGTGAGGACCCTGTATATGTATGAAAGTATAAGCCCTGGATTTGGGAAGTGTTGTTTGGCACCATACGCCTTGGATAGGGTATGGTTGCGGGATTGAACTGTTATAAATGGAATAATTTGATAATGTGTTCATTGTACATACGCCCTGGATAGGGTATGGTCGTGGGGTTTGAATTGATATAAAGAAAGAGATTGAGAATGTGTTCATTGTATTTTTGTTGGAATTGGAGTTGTGTTAAAGCTGAAATGTATCGTTGGTTTTGTTTTAAATAATTGTACATTATCAGAGTTGGGACCGTTGACATGAGAACTACGTGTGGCTTGATCCCTCGTCCAGGGTACGCAGGCAGCCTGGAGTCTCCCCAGGTGTAGCCGCGAAATATTATTGTGTTTAAAAAGGTTTGTTCAATTTTACGTATGTGATTGGATTCCTGATGTGGTTCGATGTGATTGTTGGATTTGAATCCAGTTTAATGATTTCTGTGGTGTTTGTAAAGTTGTTTGAAGTCATTAATTACATGGTTTATGCAGGTAATTGACTTGAGAACATTGTTGGTTTGTTTCGGAATTATCTGAAGGCCGGAGGCCTACTATGTGATTGCATGTTGTTAACTTGTGCATGCTGCCAGTTTGTGTTTTAAAATGTGTTTTATGCAGGTTGGAATTTTTGGGAAATGTTCAATTTCCAAGAGGAGACTCTGCCAAAATTTTGGCAGAAAGTCTCTTGCTCTTTCCCCTTAATTTGGAAAAGAGGCTAAATTTTAGTAAGTGTCCCCGGCATCGGTGTTGAAGGAATTTCAAAATATTTTTCCAAATTCATTTGAATATTAAACATGCATTTAATCAAATTAATCGCAGCGGAAGTCTAAGGTGGTTGTTTAAATTCAAAAACAAAACTTTCTTCCAAGTATCTTAAGCCATGAACATTGATATGTTTTTCGTAAATGAAAATTCAAGAGAAAGGATAAGATCTAATTACCCTTGAAGCAATTATATGAACCAATTTTGTGTTTGGTCTTCTCTTGATGATTTCCTCTTTGTTGATCTCCTCTTTGATCTTTGATCTTTGCTCCTTGATCTTTCTCCTCCATGTGAGCCACAAAAGTATATGGCCTCTAAGTCTCCACACCAATGGAACCTTGAGATGAGAAGAAGTATCTTGAGAATACTTGGATGCTAGTGCAAGATTCTCAAGATTGGTTTAAATCTAAACCACTTTGAAAAATGAAAGTATTTCACTCTTGAAAACTCTCCTTTTTCTCTCTTTGATCTCCCAAACCTATTTGGTTGATGTTGGATTGTGTTTGTTGTTAATTAGCTTATAGAAACAATTCTCATACACATTCAGTTAAGCATTTTCGGCCAAATCCCATTGGGCTTCCAAAATTGGGCCTTATGACACTTAAACCATAATATTTATGTGTCTTAAGCCCAAGGGCTTGATACCCAACCATTTGGACTTTCCTTAACTATTACCGAGGCCCAAGTACGTTTTTACATGTAGTAAATCATCCACATCAAATCAATCAAATTGATTTCCTCATTCTTATTTGTATTACTCAAAGTTAACCATTTAAGGTGTGCGATCCATTAGGTTCTAATTAGCAAGGCGGTGGGAAAATATTAGAACTCTTTCTAACCAACTGGAATTAAAATCCCTTTTTAATTCTTCCTTATTTGGATCGATCACAATCAATCCTAGGACTTCCACAAGCCAAGAGTGACATCTAGCAATATATCAAGGTTACCCAAGCTAACCAGAATAGATGAAGAACCTATTCATTGGAATTGCAATGCAATACGGTCCTTCTCTTATACAATGTTTCAAATCATATTATTAGGGTACGGATTGTTTATGTCAAACTCCTAATATGATTTATAACCTTATGTGATTCAAAAGAACATGATTAAGAACAACTTTCTAAATCAAGCTCAAAATACTTTGGCCAAAGATTTACCTGAATCACATCTTGAAACATTCTCCTTCTTTATGGAAAGTAGAGATTCCTTATTGTACATTCACATGCCCCTATGATGAATTAAGAGATCCCAACAACACTTAAGACAAATTTTTTATGACTTGCCTTTAAGAGCTATCAAAGATCAATAACGCATCACAAGGACAACCATGATGCCTCAGGTCTAAGGACTAATTTGCATTACTGCAACTATGAGTTCTCATTTGACATGTAGATAAATACTCCATATGAGAACTACGGTTAATCGCGTTCAGTGTACTCATTCACTAATGAGCACCCACATACTTGTATTAGTGTTAACTACACAAATGGTTTGAGACTAACCATCCTCCCAATTGAGCATACATAATATGTGCTAATCTTGACGGTTTATCAATGCCCATTTGATAACCTATGATTAGGAACATTTTGGGATGCTACAGTTAAGAGATTAAAGGTCTCATGAATCTAATCTTCTTTAGATTACTTTATCTCTTATTTAGCATACCTTGGACATTTGTTTCTTTACACGATGTAAAAGATAACAAATAAGTTTGCCCTTTATATATCATATACGAAATGTATTCTAAGGAAATTACATCAAATGTATTGGCTCTTAGGGCACATTTCTAACAGGTGTGATGTCGGAATTTCCATAGGATTCGTCTCGAGTTAGGAGGAGGAATTAAGGGGCGAGGTCCTGTCATTGTAAAGTTTGCATTCACCATGTTGACTTGAGCATTTGGGAAAGGATTCTAATCGACACCCATTATAGGTTTCTCCATCTTCGATTGATGAGGTTCTACACGAACTCTCAAACTTGACTTTTTCTTATTAGGATTTCAAAATAAAATGGATGAGAAACTCTTGTTTCTTCATATTCTGGTTTGGATGAGAAAACATAATTAGATTTTCAGTTTGTTGTAAGTTTAGATGAGAAAAATTGAGAAAATGTTAGAATAGATTTTGAGGTAGCTACAGATTTTTATTCATGTCCATTGCATCATTTTATATGTTGAGTGGTTGTAGATGATTTTTGTGTATCTGTTAGTTGAAGGGAGAAGAGAGGCTTAGAGAATAGTTGGTTTACTATTTAGGACAATATGCTTTATGTGGAATAGAAAGCTTTTTGAAAGAGTAACAAGATAATTTTATTTTATTGATTGAAATAAGAAGGGTACAAGGCTTAGAATTGGTTGGATACAAGAGTTGGCTAAAGGGAGGAGTTAGGCAGCTGTAGATTTCAAGGTTTCCTTGATTACAATTTTGTATAGGCATCAAGCCTATATATAGGAGACTACAACGGACATAGCAAAAGTTCCACCGACTTGGCTTCTTCATTTACAGCCACTAGCTTATATAACTTTCTAGACTTAACTATATTATTCTAATATAATATCTAGTTAATGTAGTCTTGCTCTAGAGAATTCCTCCATTGATATTTGTCTTTAGCCATAATTTTTCACATGATTCTAGATTTCTCTAGTTATAGTTAATAGATATTTCTAACTTCTACTTTCTCTCAATCTTTCTTGATTTTTCTAGATTATTCAAGACATTTCTATATTATTCTAGTACAAATGTGTATTACTTTTTAACAGTGATCCATGACTCCCTCCAGGAGATTACAAAGTAGCCCAACTCCATTTGCCTTTTTGAAACAGATTTATAGATGTGCCTTATAATGGCTAAAACTCAATTTTCTTTAAACCTACACTTCTATCCCAGTTGCATGCTTTTAGCTTAATTGTCTACATTCAGTTACCATTTTTTTTCATGTCATCTACTAACCTATTTGGACTCAAACATGAAATAGAAATAGAAAAGGAAAAGAGATGAAACAACCAAATCATATTCTAGCAATTGCTACCAACATACTTTGGTAAAGTTTACACCTTGAAGACTTTTTGCTATGTATTCCATGCACTTTTTCTTATTTATATACAACTACTTATTAAGTATCATAGTTGCCTATTCATTTTCTCAAACTAATGCAGGAGCAATCCAAGCAAAATGCTAACAATCGGAAGAAGCAAAAATATCACCACAAGGGTGGTGCAAAGCCATTCATCCAACATGCTATGAAGGCCCATAAGGTAAATGAAACTACAGAACATAGCTTAATAGTTAATTTGGTTATCCTTATGTCAGTTGTGTTTGTTTTAAACTTTAGAAAAAAAAACAGAGTGGAGCATTATTATCTATGATAGATAATTGGGGGGCTCTCCACAAAGACAAAAAGGGTCAATGGATCAATGATGTTGCTCAAAAGAAACATGTCAGGTTTACTCATACTTTGTGTTGACTGTTGGCATATTCTAAGATTATGCATTGCTTTGTGTTTACTAACTCTTTCACGTGTCTTTCTTCTTTGGAAGTTGGCAGAATTTGGAATGGGGGGTAGCGATTTGTTGGCCAGGAGATTGTCTTCTTTTCCTTTTTCTTTTGGTATCTTTTTAGTTATATTTGTTTTATATACCAATATGCTGATTGAATCATTGTAGTCATATGAGAAGACAACATGTGTGGTATGCAATGCTTTATTTTTAGTTAAATTTTTAATAATAGATGTCCATGCTTTCTATTTTCTAAACTTGGTTGCAATCAAACACTATAACGTATTTTTTTAACCTCTATTTGCATTTATGTTTGTATTCACTGCATTTCCTTGGAATTTTCTTCCTTGTAAGAGATGTCCTTGAAATTGCTTTTTCATATGTAAACTTGAGTTGTCTCCTAGCCTTGAGATGAAAAGTTTTACTTGTGGGAATTTTTTTATTTATTTTTTTGTCAATGTTTGGTTTCAAAGAAACCAAAACGGGATAGATTGCAGGCTGAGCCAGAAGTACACGAACAGGTAGAAGCAGCTAGACCTCAGTTCAAGGCTAGAACCAAGCTCCTCCTACCAGTCAAATAAAAAAACAACAAAAGTCAAGAAACAAAAAAAAGAAAACCCGTAATACAAGAAACTGAGAAATGCCGCACCACCAATAACCAATTGGCAAGGCACCCAACGCAAGACCAAAACCACAGAGAAGTCACAGAAGCCAAAGAACCGGGAGGAAGATGGTGATGGATACGCCATCACAGCTCCAAGAGAGCGCTACCATAATCCGAGAGGTAAGTGCCAAATGCACTTTAAAAGCATCCTCAAAAGCAATAGTATTCCGGAGAGACACTCCAGAACGTAACACGTGGAGAAGATCCAACATCGAGACAAAGCCGCAAGGAATGGAGGAGAACAAGCATAATAGGAAACAAAGACAAACACACAAAAACACAGCTGCCGACACCTCCAATAAGAAGGGAGAGAGGCACAGTGTAAGAGGGGCTTATGGAGCAAAAAGGCACCATAATATGAGGAATTGTCATAAAAATGCCCGGCCATGACAATTCAATAATAGTAGTATCATGGACCCCTTGTGGCTGTCAAAGGCCAGCCACCACCGCCGTTAACCTTACCAATCTTAGCCCTCGCAGCTCAAAGATTTCCAGATCTTTGGATGGGCTATCGCCACCTCACATAGCTTTGTTTCATCAAGAGCATTGTGAGTAGTACCCTCTTTAGATGGACTCACCACCACCTCACACAGGATTGAATTATTGATTGTAGAATGAGTAACACCAATGCAACCTTGTGTCGATTCTTACGCCCCTTTAGCACACGCTTTAGCCCCCAAGGTTCCTCTTGTGAGTTTTAAAGAGCAACCTGAATTAAGCGACGGAATGAATTTTTTTCTTTTTAAAGGGGGGGGTACCACCTTTAAGAAAGAATTTCTCTTGCCACGCTTCTTTTGTGCAGGTTGTATCGTGTCACTTGTGGGATCAAGTTCAGTAATCAAGGATGCCAAGCTTGTGGAGTGCGACAACTTCCGCAATAGCCACATAAATATTCTCACGACTCAACAACATGGGTACGGTCCTTACTGACACAAGCCAAAGAAGGTGTGGGGGCCAAAAAAGAATTAATATTGAGAGACTCAATATTAGTTTTCATGTGGCACCCCCGTTGTAGAGCCTCCTCCTCCTTGTCCTTTAGCTGGAGCACTATAGGAAAAAGCAGGTGTCATAATGGCCTTTGAATTAGAATAAATCCTGACAGGAGGATGTAAGCCCATCACTTCATTGGGAACCATGACAGCATGTTGTCCCCCATCCGAACTGCATGTGGTCGGCAATGTCGAAACTCTGCAGAAAGGAATAGCCGACAGTCGCGGAACCAGGTTCGGACTGCCATGGTCGTCTTCCTGGATACTCCGCTTCCCTGGTAATACCTCGGTTACCGGCGGGAAGATTTGTATTACGAGAGTGTTTAGCAGGAAAGAGGGGAGAAGGCCCCGAGTGGTACTCATTGCCAACCCCACTCCATACTTCAGTTCCTCCAGGCAGCGCGGACATAGAGTATGAACACATGGTTTGCCCAAAAGGTTTGCATGGCCAAGTCTGCGCAATGGAAGCGGAACCGCGCAATCCCTCATATCTCAGGTTGATCCAGGTTTCTCTCTATTCGCCCTCAAAAGCCAGTTCACAAGTCTGACGGGGTTTTGCCGAGTAATCTCGATTCTCATCCGTAGAAAGCTCCTGGTTTCATTGATGGCAGGGTCCTCAATACCAATAACAGTGCCCATCTCCCTCCTATGGTTGAGCATTCTCCCGTCATCGAACCAATGGGGATCCCATGTGCTTGTATCCAATAGGTTGCTTTGTTTAGGTGGATTTCATCTATGCACAGTTACTTGACCATAAGGCTGGATGGAGAGACATCGTCGTGGACGTGCCAGGGACCTTTCTCCATTAGCTTCTTAGCCACCACGGGCAATGCAGCAGTGATAATATATACATTGGGGCTGGCCCATGCAATCTTTACATCGTCCGAAGTGTACGATGTTTCGCCACTCACGTTGGAGGGCAATCTTCACTCCACCTATCTGAGGTTCTTTTCAGTGATGAGGAAGCGGCAGAGTTCGCGCGCGCCCTCTTCAGCTGAGACAGGCTATTTTCAAGGTGAATGGTGAGCTGGTCGGCAGCTTCCACTTCATTCTCCATGGTTGGAGAGAAGGAGAATTCAGCAACAAAGGTGACATGACTAGGTGGTTGTATAGAGATTTTGGGTTTTGGGGTCGGAGTGGGGGTGGTGAATAGAGAGACTAGAGTGGCTAGGTTGATGGGTTATGGGATGGGGTAGGGAGGGAGTTGAGAGAGAGTAAGTAAAGAGGGGCAGGGATAAAAACTCCCACTGTGGAGGTTTAGGTGGTCCGGGTGGTAGTTTGGGTGGCTAGAGGGGGTGGTGGCTTGGCACAGACAAATAGCACGTGCATGCATGTCATGGCTGTTGACGGAGTCACGGAACGATGGTGGCTTTCGTGGTCGGGGTGGTGGTTTGGGTGCCTCCTCTCATGGTTTCTTTGAGGAGAATGTTTGTCTTTTGAGAAGGAAAAGTAGGTACTTGTGGGAATTAGGTTCGTGCTTAGCATGGTGGATCCCTGTTTCCCAAGCAAAATTCATTAACATTAAAAAAGCAAGATTTTAGACAAGTCATACAAATTAAGTCTACTACAAAATGAAAACTTTAGTGGGGATTCTAGAGATTAAAATTCATATTTTTTTTTTCGCTTTAATGCAGGTTTGATGGCATCTTATCTTGTTTTAGTATAAGATTTTTTTTTCTAATTGTAAATTCAACACATGCCTGCTCCATTTAATTTTCTAGTTGTGGATTTATGGTCATATGTGTTGTGCACTCAAGTCAGTAATGTTGGTTAGTTGTGTGGTTTTTCTAAAACTTTATTTTGTAGGATGAGATGAAGAAATGCGGGATGAGATTAGGGAGAAGTTGATTCAAGAAGCACCTAAGTGTACTGCACCTTGATTCTATACAAGTGCCATTGGATCCTGAGTTTGGAATCATGGATGAGAAGCTAAGGAGGAGGGGAAGATCAATCCATGATGTAGGTGTTTTTCCTCGCATAGAGACCTCTAGCTCATCCACTCCTTTCAATGGCTTCAAGTTTTGAGTTGACTGCAATTTATGATAAGCTGAAGATGTTATAACTAATTTCGTCACTTTGCAAAAAGGAGAATGAAGATTTGAGAGCCCAATTGAGGTCCTTTTCCACTGCACTCATGGCAGGACCATCACCAGCTCTAAAGGTAGTAATGGCGTCCATTCTGATGATGACTATAATGATGAACTAGCAAACCACAATCTTGATAGAAATGATTTAGGGATTATATCCATATTGAACATACACTTGCTTTCTCGACTTACTTTTGGTTTTACAAAGTCTAGAATTAGTTTGAGATCTTTATTTTGGAACACACTTACTCTCAGGCTTACTTTGGTTGACAAAGTCTAGAATTAGTTTGAGATCTTTATTTTGGAAAACAGTTGTCTACCCTTACTTTTGGTTGTACAAAGTCTAAAATTAGTTTGGGATCTTTATTTTGGAACACACTTGCTCTAGACTTATTTTTGGTTGTACAAAGTCTAGATTTAGTTTGGGATCTTTATTTTGGAACATACAATGTAATTACCTACTTTTATTAATGGAAATGCGATTATCTATTTTTATATTATACATTAAAAAAGATTAGAACAGAAAATTGTGATTGGATTTGCACATATTATTCATAATTAGGTACCTTGGTATGGAACATGTGTGACACATACCTCATCACAATTCTTGAAGAAATATGTGACGCCAACATCGATTACAGTCAAAAAGACATGTGACATATACATCGTTACATACTATGAAATTATGTGACCGTTTGCATCGTCACACATAAAAAAAAATATGTGATGCGTGCGTCATTACACACTACATAAATATGTGACGCGGAAAGGTCACGTATTGTATAGGAGAAGCATTTTATATCCCTTTAGGAGAGCAATTACCTCACATATGCCACAAACCGTCACCCAAATCACACATCACAAATAGCCGTAGGAAGTGACTACGGATAGCCACATAATTCAACGTATAGTGACGCAATATGTGTCACAGCTATCGGGCATATGTGACGAAGAGAAAAGCGTCACGTTGGAGAATTGGTGACGGCGTTTAGGTGACGAAAGCTGTGATGCTAAAATTACATCACATATACTAACTTGCCACTAAAATTCCATGTTTTAGTGACGGAGTTCCTCCTCACAAAAAGACATGTTTTCTTGTAGTGTTTCTTTGAGTTCTGGTGAGTCAACTTTCTAATGCCCTACCTTGTGAAAAAAGTTGCATTTGCCTTTCCTAGTCCTCGACTTGGAATGCAAATTTCCCTTATTACTAGTTGACCAAGTTTCTTTACCTTTGCCTTGAACATACAAAGCCTCATATCTACCCTCAGATTTTAGTTTTCTCAAACATTCTCTCTTCAACTCGCAAAACTTATGAAATGTCTTAACATCCTCCATACTCATAATATGCCAACCATACAACATGGTTTCCAAAAAATTGCCCATATGAATGGAGAACGCAACAAAATCAAAACTTGATCCTCATCATCAATTTTCACATCAATTGCCTTCAAATCCATGAAAATCTTTTTGAACTCATAAAGATGGTTTTGGTTTTGAGTACCTTCAACCATACGAAAGAGTGTATAACCGTTGTTTCACATACAACCAGTTTGCAAGGGATTTGGTCATGTGCAATTGTTGCTCATAGCCCTCCCAGAGCCGGCCCTTGGCCAGGGCAACTAGGGCCACTTCCCCGGGGCCCTAAAATTGAAGGGGCCTAAAAAAATTTATATATAGCTTATATATATGTATATGCAAAAAAACAAAATTAATTTCTTATAAAAAGTCTGAAACTTCTTATAGGAAAACTAAAAGTAAGGGGTATATACTAATACTAAATGGTTGTCACTTTGAAATGTAAACAAGAAAAAGGCATGGAGTAGAATTTTCAATTTTCTTAGATGCTTGGAGAAAGGGAGGCGTGATGATGGGTTTTTGTTCCATATGGGGTATCTGTGGTTTATTCTTTGTAAGAAGAAGCGTGTTCAACATTCTTCCCAAAGGGAAGAGAAGAACGATATTGAGAATAAGAATAACTAAACCATAACAGTAAAGAGCAGGCTCTTCTTTAAAGCAACTTGATTAATTAGTTCTGTTGTTTCTTGTTTGCTGGAAAACTGCAACATGATGCATCGGCAACAATTAGGTTTATTGTTCTTTATTCATTTCATTAGTTCTACTTTTATTGCTATTTTAATTTGCTATTGCTTTGCTTGTGTTTATGATACAAATTTAAACATGTTTAAGAAACAACTTCTTGGAAACCTCAAGAGACAAAAAAGAAAGAAAAAAGAATTGAGATTGCTCAAAGCCTAAGAGGAACTTTGAATAAATATTTTCTTTAACAAACTCATAGTAGTTCACTTGAAAACTTAGTTGAAGATTTACCACCACCAAATGAAAGTCAAAATGACCTAAATGAAATTGAAAATGATGACATAGCAGAAAATGAGAATGAAGAAGGCAGAAATGCAAATGATTTGAATATTTATGATCCAAGAGTTTGGGATAATCTTGATGCAAAAATGAGAGATTTACTTTTAGAAAATGGTCCTGGAAGAGAAAACTAATTTGAAATTCCCTTTGGATGAACACTCTAGACATTTTTCCTATAATTTTTATACTAGAACATTAACAAATGGGGAGACTCATGATAGAAGATGGCTAGTGTACTCAAAAGAGTTGGATAAGGTGTTCGTTTTTGTTGTAAGTTGTTTAAAACAATGCAAGCTAGAAGTCAATTAACAAGTGAAGGATCCAGAGATTGGAAACATCTTGGTGACAAGCTTAAACAACATGAAAACAGTATTGAACACCTCACTAACTTAAGGTCTTGTGTTGAATTGTAATCAACAGATTTGAAAACAAGTCAAACAATTGATAAAAAATTGCAAGAGCTAATCAAAGAAGATACACTACATTGGAAAAAATGTTATTGTTAGAATCATTGTTGTGGTGAAATGTCTTGCTACACATAATTTGGCATTTCGTGGAACAAATGAAAAAGTTTATGACAATGGCAATGGTAACTTTTAGGCATACTTGAAATGATTGTTAATTTGATCCAGCTCATGCTACATCATTTTCGTCTCATCCAAGATAAGTAATTTCATTATCATTATCTTAGCCATAAAATTCAAAATGAGTTGATAGCAATTTTAGCATCAAATGTTAAAGTTGCAATCATAAAAAAAATTAAAGAGGCAAAATATTTTCCAAGTTATTTCTGATCTACCCCTTACCCAACTCACAAGAACAAATGACTTTAATATTAAGGTGTGTTTATGTTTACCCTATAAATATAGAAGAGTACTTTTTAGAGTTTCTAATTGTGGATGATACATATGGATTGGGAATTTTTAAATGAATTACAAGCTGGAAAAAGTCCCTTGAACTTAACATCGATGATGCGAGGCAAGGTTATGATAATGGATCGAATATGAAAAAGGAAAGAACCTAGGTGTACAAAAAAGATTACTTGACATAAATCCTAGCATTTTACATGCCATGTGGTTCTCATTGTCTTAACTTAAGACTTTGTGATATGGCCAAGTCATGTGTTAAGGCAAAATCCTTTTCTGCAGCATGTCAGCGCTTATATACGGATTTTCTTAATTCAACAAATCGATGGAACGCGTCACTCGATTATATAGATGGTTTAAACTTTGAAATCATTGTCAACTACACGTTGGGAAAGTCACATTGATAGTGTCTAAGCAGCAAAATCACAAGCTGCCCAAATCTAGATGCTTTATTTAAATTAGTAGAAATTAGTGAAGATGCTAAATTGAGTAGGGATGCAAAGTTTAGCATTGGGAGAGCTTTCAAGTTTTGACTTCATATTAAGCTTGGTTATTTGGCACTACATATTACACAAGATTAACTTAGTTAGTAAAAAATTACAATTGTAGACATGCGTCCTTATGTTGCTAAAACAATTAGAAGGACTTGTTGCATTTTTTGAAAACTATAGGATAAATGGGTTTATTTCTGCCATGATTGATGCTAAAGAAATTGCATTTGATATGGGAATTGAGCTCGGATTCCCTGAAAACGTCAAATGTGTAGAAAGAGGCATTTTGATGAGATTTCCAATAATGAAAGGAAGAACAATCAGCTGTAAAGAATCTTTTAAGTTAATTATTTTATTGTCACAGTAGACATTGCTCTTGGTGAATTGAAGAGTAGGTTTGAACAATTTCATTGCTTTAATCTATTTTTGGGTTCTTATTTGATGCTACAAAGTTGACTTCATTGGATGATAATCAATTTGAAAAAGTTTCTTGTGTGAATCTTAATAATGCTCCGAAAATGGTGATGTTTCAAGATATTGATGCATGTAATTTACTGTTAGGAATTATAGTGTGTTGCAAGTGATGTTACCAAGAGAAGCATATGAAATGGATAAACCATGGACCTCCATTAAAGAGTGTAGAAAGTGTTTTCCAAATCAATGGTTGCTTATAGGTATATTATTAACTATACCTTTCATAGTGGATCCTCTTCAAGTAAGTTTTTTCAAATTAAAATTATTAATATCTTACTTCGACCACCACCTGCCTCAATGATAGGTTGAATGGACTAGCAATATTGTGCATTGAAAGGGATATGTTAGAAAAATATTAAATATAATAATATAATTGATGATTTTGCTTCTTAATAATGGCAATAGAAGACATTTAATGTTATTTTGTTATTTTCTTGTAGGTGCATATGGTGGTAATTTGCTATGATGTGGAAGACACTGGGTGGTGACCATGTAGACATTGAAAGTTAATTTGTTTGTTGAATTTAAAATTGTTCTTCATTGCCTTTTGTTAGTTCTTTAATTTTAATAAATTTAATTATTTGATAAAAATAAATATATAATTATTAATTGATTTATAAAGGGCACACTCCTAGACTTTTGCCCAGGGCCTTCCATCACCTAGTGTCGGGCCTTGTCGCTCCAACCGTTGTGGGGACCAATGGAAGGCTACTTTGATCACTCCATACTGACTTTGATTTGGCATGTCACATCATGCATCATGCATCAGAGGGGGTCAACAACTAAAGGAAAAAAATCGAAAATCAGAACCTAGAGGGATCTAATCACTTTGTGCTCTATGGCCAAAGCTCTGCTTAAAGGAAAGTACCGCACTTTACCTACCGCCTGTCTCCTTACCGAGTAGGATGATAACTTGGTGGAACTTTTAACTATTTCTTGTGTTGTTTTTTTGTTTCTTTCCTTTTTCTCCTTCTTATCTATCTTTTTTTTTTTTTGCAGCGAGAATATAGCTCAAACATTGCTGACTATATGGAATCATTATTTCCTAACAAGAAAAATACATTTTGAAGGGGTGAATGGCTTAAGCATGAGATTGCTTGAAATTCAACTCTTAAAGAGTACTTTGACTAGGCTCTAAGCCTTTACGTTGGAGATCTTTGAAAGAAAATATAAACCGTGGTGAGTTGTCTCATGCGACTGACGTAAACCCAAAAGGGGTTCCTTATTTTATTGGAAAAGAGCGTTGCTAAATAACATGCTATAAGAGAAATCTACTAAGGATTCACACATGCTATATGTTAGATCTAAAGGGAAGTCAAGAATCGTGATCAGAACTGAGAACACCAATTAAACCTTTACCAGCTTTAACGCCCGTGCAAGGCAATTCTCTCGTTCGAAGAACTACTCTTGTCGTGATGAGATCGGGGTTCATTTAGGCCAATCTCTCGTCCCACCTCGAACCACTCTTTTGTTAAAAACAATTCCTTCACCCTATGTATAAAACTTGTTCCCTTGTCATGCTTGATCTTTTCCCTATATTTGTCTATATATACGGGGTTTTCACTTGTTATTACTTGGTTTGCATAATTTTCCTCTTGATTTAGATGCTTGAACCCTATTGGGAAGTGAAAAAAAAATATATAAAACAAACATGTACAATTATTGGAAATGGAGTATTAGTGTGGCTCCCGAAACACCTAATATTTATTCCAACTTATGAAATTTGTCATCTTTTGAAAACAAGAGATGGTAATCTAACTCTAATTATAAACATAAGAGATAAAGATAACTTAAATAAGAATTTCTATGTATAGGCGCACCTACCTAGTCTCCCTTCTTTTTTATTCTATTCTGCTTCACACTTCTACTGTATTTATTTTAATTTTTCATTGTATTGTACCTTATAACTGATAATGTGCACTCATAATTAACATAAATATTTAAAGCCCCAAATGATGTGGCACACTACGTCTTTATCATGTTTTAATTAAAGTTGACACATGTATTTAATAAAAATTACTCATTTTAACACAAAAATTTAAAAATAAAATTGCCACATCATCAAGATCATCTCCCTCCCCCCCCCCCCCAATTGTGTCGCCACACAACCTCATTGCCCATCACCACTATGGGCTAGCTCCCCAACTGTCGTTTAACTACGTTAACTTGGAGCTGTCCGTGCCAAACCAGGAGTATACAAATACAAGAATGAGGTTCCACCCATCGAAGACTTGAGAAGTTCAAAATTAGTTATGTACGAGATTACGAATTCCAGAAGTTAGGAAGTTAAGTCTAAAACATAATTTAAAGTGAGAGTGATTGTGATTGTGTATTGTGAAAGGAAATGAACAACCTGATTGCAAAACGAAACAAGATACTTCAGTGTACACCAAGGGTGGTTTTGAAGATTGAAAAAGGAGATTTGGAGACTTAGGGCATTCCTATTCACCATAACAATTGAATTCCAGGTTATAATATTTTAAGTGACAAGTCTAATCTACACTCTTAGATTGATTCTAGCTAAGAGATTATTAAGCCATGGTGTTTGGCCCTACCTTGGGTCCTAATTCCCTAATTTGTTCATTTGTTGTCTAACCAAAAATTAAGCATTAGGAACCATTAAGCAAAGAAGAACATTTTAA
>CM031918.1:42270229-42444271 GCA_018703695.1 Prunus fruticosa | reverse complement strand
GGGAGATAATCAAACTCAACGTCGAACTCAAAATCTAACTCAAATCGAAATCAAACTTGAAATCAAAATCAATTCGAAACTACAATTAAAATATCGAAATCACGCACAAGAACAGAGAGCGCACCTGGGTAATTGAGAGCAAAGAAGCTTCCAGATGAAACCTAGATGATTTCAGAGAGAGATTGAGGGAGATAGAAAACCATGTAGAGGGATAGAGATCGAAAGCTGACATTGAAACCATAGAGAAATCGAAAGCTCACCTGAAATTAGGACATGACCTAGAAATCAAAACCACAGAGACGAAGAGGACACTCACTCGCTCGACAAAGAAGACGATCGCTGCTCGTTCTCGCTGAAGAAGACCGTCATGCTCGCTCGCTCTCGCCGATGACGACGATCGGTACTCGCTCGCTCGTTCCAAAGTACTACCCTCCTTTTTAGGTAAAGTTGAACAAATAAATTTATTTTTTATTTTTAAAAGTTAATTGGTCACTAATGCATGATAGAAAAGAAGTAAGTCCACCGTTGCATATATGTTGGTCACTAATTAGGCAATTTAAGCTGTTTTCAATGATTAAATTTAAATTAGTCACTATTTGTCATCAATTCTGGTCATTACAAATTACAAATTATGTGCCAATCATTTTAGAGACTAGTTAGCATACTTAGTCACTAAATGCACACTATTTGTGACCATTGTAGATGTGGTCACTGAGAAATTGGTCACTACAAACCTTTTTTCTTGTAGTGAATTGAAGTTGAAGTGGATGATGCAACACTAAGCTTAATGACAAGAAGAATTGTTTTCAATTGCAATTGTGTGTTAGGTTAAGTTGGTGAATTAAGTGTAGTGTGTTAGGTGAAGTTAGTGTGTTTAGATAATTCAATTGTATAATTCAGATTTTCAACTTCCTTAGGCCTATAAATAGTGAGGTTTCCTAAGCTTGTAATAACACCCCAAGGGGGGGAGCTCTCAAACACTTCTCTAGAGCTCCCTTCCCTTCTCTCCCTCAAAATTCTCTTAGTTTCTCTTGTAGTTCTCAATTGTTGTAATAAGATCATTCTACTAAATTCTCTTCTTCTAAATTCTTCAAACACTTCCCAAACACTTTCTTCTCCCTTCCCAAATCTCTCAAACACATGCTCTTCCAAAATCCACAAAGTTCTCAAACACCACTTTCCTTTCTTCTCCAAAAGTCTCCATCTTTTCTAAAGTTCTCAAACACAATTCCCATTCCTTCACCAAATTCTCTAAGTTCTCAAACACTTCCCAAACACCTTTCTCTACTCCAAGTTCTCAAATACTTTCTTCTCCCTTCTCTAAAGCTCCCAAACACTTCTCAAACACTTTCTTCTCCTTCCTCAAAGTTCTCAAACACTTCCTTTCTTCCTCAAAGTTCTCTTCGTTTCCTTAATATTTTCTTAGTTGTAATTTATTTTTCTTGTAATGTACATTCTTTCTTCTTGTTTTGTTTCTTTTGTTTTCATTTTTGTTTTGTGTAGGAAAACTGAACATGATCATTCAATCACCAATCCCTGTGGAATCGACCTCGCACTTACATACGCTATACTACCGAACGGCTCGTGCACTTGCGAGTATCACAAGTTGAGGATGCAGCTGAATCCATTTGGTGCAGCTAAAATCTACGCAACAATGCATAGGCAAATTAGTTTTGAAAATCATGCTACAAACCATATCCTTCAAAGTTCGATTTCTTCTCTCGCCACACCATTCTATTGTGGAGTTCCTGGCGTTGTGTACTGAGCATTTATTCCATTATCTTGTAGATACCTAGCAAAAGATCTAGGACATCATCCTCCTTCATCAAAACATCCATAATATTCACCCCTCTGTCTTAACCTCGCAATTTTGATCTTTTTGTCAAGTTGTCTTTCAACTAAAGTTTGAAAAAATTTGAGCATCTCAAAAGCTTGAGATTTTTTTGCTATGAGGTATAGATAACCAAAACGAGAATGGTCATCTATAAAAGTGATGAAAAATCGATTTCCATAAATTGTTTGATGAGGGATTGGTCCACAAATATTTGTGTGGATGATCTCTAAAAGATCACTACTGTGAGTTGCATTTTTCTTTTTAGTTTTAGTGAGTTTTCCTTTAACACATTCAATACAAATCTCATTATCACTGAAAGCCAATGGTGGAAAGACTTGTTCTTTAACAATAATTTTCATTATGTTTTTTGAAATGTGCCCTAAACATATATGCCATAACCTAGTGGATGTTCCTTCACTTCTAATCATTTTCTCACTCGATTCAGCCATTAAAACTTCATCATCTTCATTGTAATTAAGACAATATAATCCATTTGAGAGAAAACCAGTAGCAAGAACATTGTATTTTTGAGATAATGCGAAGCCATCTTTATTGAATTCAAAAACAAAACAAAGTCTTGATAATCTTGGAACATAAATTAAATTCCTCTTCATTGAGGTACTAAAACTACATCATCTAACTCTAAACTAAATCATGAATCCAACTTCATGTTAACAACTCCAATGGCTTCCACATCTACTTGCTCTTCATTCCCCACGAACATCCAAAACTTTACTACTATCCTAAGATTGTCTATTGTAGCTGTGTACCTCTTTATGAGTCCTCCATAAAGTTGATGGCGTCGCTATGCCTCAACCCTTTTTTGCTGCAATTCATCTTCGTTCCGCTTCTTAATTAGCTCCCTTATATTCTTTACTAGAACCTTATCCATGACAAGTTGACACAAGTAGCACCTATTAAACGCTAGATGCTTCTCCTTTTTCCTAAGCTTTTGAAGCCATGCTATAAGATACATAAATGAAACGACTAGCTTAAATGAAATACAATCATGAGTGAGATCATAAACGATCTCATTCACTCCAGAAATATCTTTAAAATCAAACTTCCATCTTTTGAAGTTTGATCTAGTGAGTGTTTCAAGTTGCGAGAAATTGATTGAGGAAGGATTCGAATGCTGTAAGGATTTGCAAAAGAAAGTATAAGTACTTCCAAAAAAACCGATTCACAATTTGTTAAGAGAAAACACGTTTTCAGTTTAACTTTAATCCACAAAACTAACAAGTAATAGATACAAGTTTCCTTAATTAAGTATCACAGCTTTGTGGCAAGAGATTACTTATAACTTACAAACAAATTATGTATTATTTTGTGCCATCATAAATAGATTACAGGATAGATTCTATTTGTTGAAGAAACTTATCAAGCAATTTAGGTATGATGCAATTTTGGTTATTTCATTAGGGTTCAAGTATTTAGGTTTGATTTTGTTATGAAAAATTTGTTGATTCTTAGAATAAAAACAAGTTCCTATCTAGCACATAGTATAACCAAACAAAACGCAATCTACAGAAAACCTTAAAATTGTTGTGAACAATGTTTCTGCTTTGAAAAGTGTGTTAGGGGTTTTCGGTGTCTCTTTTTGACCCAAAATTCCTTTTTGAATATGGCGTAACTAATAGAACATACTGCTTTACAGTGATGTAAGGCCGAGTTTAAAGTTTTGAAGATATGGAAAATCAATTGAAACATGTTTTCTTCTAGATTCTTTAATATTCATAGTATTTAGAAAACATGTTTAATCTGTCAAAATATTTTTTAAATATAACCAAAATAGTCATGGCATCAATGAAAAGAAAATCACAATAGGCATGCTTGAAAACAATTTCAATATGTATGAGTAACCATGTGCTCTGGTACCAATTGTTAGAATTTCTATATAAGTATTCATGATCTTTCACACAACCTGAAATACATAAAAGACATACTTGGCATCATCTTCCTTGAGTACACGATCTCCGAACTCATTCAATCGTAGCAGCAGCAACAACTCTAGCAAAAGACACAAACGGCTCAAGACTTCTGCTTTTTCTCAGAAACTGTTTTAGCTCTCTCTTTATGATGAGATTACGGTTAGAGAATGTATGTGATGAGAGCAGGGTCTTAAGTTTATATAGGGCTAGGTCAAGTCGTCACTACTCATCACCAAGGGTCGACTTGACTAACACTCTAAGCCAATCAAGCAACGGTTCGCGCAAAAGATATAACCTCTTATCAAACATGATATAACTTAGTATCTAGTAGACCGATCTAAATAGGAATATATCATATTTTTCTTTGTGTTCTATTTGTTGTTTCTCTATTACTCTGTCATTTGATTTAATATGCCTTATTTTTTTCGCATGAAAATTTACTCTTGGAGATCAGAACAGGAGATTTAAAGGATTAATTTTCTATTATTATGTTTCATTTTGTTCTATTTGTAATGGTGTTAATTATTTTCTGTTTCTCTATTACTATTGCCTCATCCTTTTTTTCTTTTCTTTTTTTCTTATGAAGATTCACTCTAGAGATTTAGAACAAGATATTTGAAGTTATGTTTGAATCTATTATGTTTCTATATCTTCCAATTTTAGTTTATACTTTTAAATTATGTTTTGGTTATACCTTTCAACAACTAGCTTGTCTGCAAGCTCCCTGGTGCATGCAGGAGACTTTTTTTTTAATCTCTTGAACTATGTGCTACTTACAATTTTTTCTATTAAGAAATTATATTATTCTAGATGGGCATTGTAGATGATTTTTGCTTGCCCGAATTAAAATACATGTCTAGAAAAGTACAATTGTTTTTTAAAAAAAAATTGTAAGTTGTGGGTAGCCCAAGAGATTGAAAAAAGGCCTCCCGCATGTCAGTAATGATGCGTAGTTTTTATAGATGTCCATTTTAAAAGTTAGGAAAAAATAAAATAAAGTTACAACGCATGTCTAGAAAAAATATGTGCCAATAATCACATATGCGATATTGAAATAAGAAACTGTTGAGATGCATGTCTAGAAAAATACGGACGATAAAAGAAAACTTTTAATACAATCATTTAGAGAAAAAGAGAAATACGAATACGTTGTCAAAAGATAAATACTACTAGACTAAGAATGAGTTAATATGATTTATATTTATAATGAGCAAAATGATTTATATTTACTTGAATATTTTTGGTTTTTGTAGTTTGATTTATTTTCCACGTCATTTCAAATTTGGGATATTTTTGTTGTTGAGAATTTGGGATATTTTGTTTTATAGAGAACTTTGGCATATTTAATCATGTAGTTTTGTTTGGTTCACAATCAAGTTCATATCATAAATTTTATCAATTTAACAGATAAAATTTGATGTGGCAATACGTAACCATCATTTGTTGGGTGCACTTAATTGTTAACTAGCCTCCTTGCACGCGATCCCGAGCGTGCATGAGGCTTTTTTCCTTCACGTGCGCTACGCGCAACTTACAATTTTTCTCTTTTTTTAGTTTGCAATTGTATTTTATCACCCGTATTTTTCTACACGTGCATCTCAACAGTTTCTTTTTCTAGACATGCGTCTCAACGGTTTTTCTTTTATCGCGCATAAACTATTTGGACGCACGTCTAGAAAAATACGGGTGATAAAATGCCCATCTACAAAAAATACAATTGCAAACTAAAAAAGTAGAAAAAAATTGTTAGTCGACCATTAAGTGTGATGCTTTAACTCATACATGTTAAATGAGGAAAATAATCTGATACAAAACTTTAGATATGTGCCAAAATATTAAAATTATCAGCTAAGATGGTAGTTGGGTTGTTTAACTGAAATTGTCAAAGCCCTAGAATAGGCTTTGAGAATGTGTGAGTTGTGAGTGTTCCAAAAGTAAAAATATAAAATTCTAGTAGCCCTCGAATTTTCAACAAAAAATAACTCTCGAGTTATTACAAACAAACCGATACGGGATGCGAAGCTTGGAATCTTCAACAAATGTACCATCAATTTTTTTTCTTTCCATAATACAATACAACCTATTCCAAACTACAATGTCAATACAGACTCAAAGTACATATTTCCTTTCGTAATTACCATGAGGTGTCCAGGTCAACTTGTGCGCACCTCGACTAATCCCCACTTGCGGAACTGAGCCTACCCGCTGGCCACCAGGTGTCGCAACTGTTGGGACTCAAAGTACATATTTCAACTTAGAATAAAACTCCAAAAAAAGAAGAAAAAAAAAAGAGCTCCCAACTCATCTCATCGTGCATTGGCATGCAAATCGAGGCACACATCACTCGAGACGCACCTCACATGTGACTCCCGAAAGTCACTGACAATTCCAAAAAAGTCACGACCAACCACGTCTTCAACCTTATCCTCAACCTAGCGCAAATCCAAGATTCCGGGTCCAAATGATGAAAATGCACTTCGAACCAACCCAGAGTCCAAAGTGATCAAACCTCATCCAAACAACTCAAAAACTATGATATACGCACTGTCGGTATCAAAACAGGACAAACATATCCAATTGTCCAAAAAGTCACTATTTGCGTCCCATAGGTCCAACACAGCAACATGACGCTTCAAAAATCTGCCTCAGGCCCACAACCTCAGATTTCGCATACGGTTGCACCAATTGACTATAAATAGCCTAAACATCTACTGGCATCAATTGGGTCCAGATCCAACGGTCAGATCATTCCAAATCGCACGATTAGGCACAATAACTTAGGGTCTACGTGAAACTACAGACTCACAACAATACAAACTACTACATACATAAAATTGGACACGATCTAACAGTCAAGAATTTGTGATGCATAAATCGTCGGTCAAACTATGGATCTCGCACTTTCAGAGCACACCACCGTGCTCATTACAACGAGGACTACAACCTATCCTCAACCCAGCGCAAATCCAAGATTCCGCGTCCAAATGATGAAAATGCACTTCGAACCAACCTATGGTCCAAAGTGATCAAACCTCATCCAAACAACTCCAAAACTATGACATACGCACTGTCGGCATCAAAACATGACAAACATCTCCAATTGTCCAAAAAGTCACTATTTGCATCCCATAGGTCCCACATAGCAACATGACGCTCCAAAAATCTACCTCAGGCCCACAACCTCAGATTTCGCATACGGTTGCACCAATTGACTCTAAATAGCCTAAACATCTACTGGCATCAATTTGGGTCTGATCCAACGGTCAGATCATTCCAGGTCGCACGATTAGGCACGATAACTCAGGGTTTACGTGAAACTACAGACTCACAACAATATAAACTACTACATACATAAAATTGGACACGAATCTAGCAGTCCAAATGGAACAGTCAAGAATTTGTGATGCATAAATCGTCGGTCAAACTATGGATCTCGCACTTTCGAGCACACCACCGTGCTCATTACAACGAGGACTACAACCTAACCTCAAAATATGAACTTAGAACTGAAATCATAAAAAGTCCATTATTGTAGGAATTTCGAAATTTGTATGGAAGCCTTCAAAATTTACCTTAGATTGTAGGGTTCGTTCTCACGATCACGTAGGTGAAAACGGTTCCACAATTCGAAGCTCTAGAACTAAAGATATGAATTTCAAAAGATTTTCTAAGACCAAGGAGAGTCCAATTTTCCTCAAACCAGACCAAGGAGAGTCCAATTTTCCTGTCACCAAATTCCCTGTGCCCAAAAAAAAAAAAAAAAAAATCCCTGTGCCCCCCCCTTTGTTTTCTCCTTAGTTTTGTGACATGTGACACACAACTTAACACTAATTTAACTATGTTAACTCTCTTCATCCCTTTATTCAAAAATTAAAATTAAAATACACGTTTGACAAAAGAAATTGAAGTTTAAAAAAATCTCAGCACCCACCCATCGAACTTGAACAGCCACCAGCACACGACCACCACCCAACCCCAATGGCGGCAACCCCTATCCTCCACAACCCAACCCCAGCGGCGGAAACTATGTTAATTGTTATTTGTATTAAAGAATATTAGAATATTAAAATATTAAAATAATTTTATTCACAAGCTAATAACAGTAGAAAAGAAAAATTAAAAAGAATGAATAAAGAAGCATAAGAGGAAGTAGAAGAGTGAAGAAGAAAGCAGAGATTATTGAAACTAAGAATTGTATATTGATTTCGTAATAGTCATTACAATGTAACAGTACAACCTTTATAGCTAATGACAATCTCAGAAGCTAAGTAACCGACTAACAACTTGTTTAACAAATTTGACTTAGAGCACGTGTCATCCATGTGCTCTTCTAACAAACCCAGTTGATCTGGACATTATGGTTATCATTCCCCCTCAAACCCAGCTGAGCTGCTAAGTTGCAAATTTCTGCAATGTCTCAGAAAAATAGGACCATGCAATCCCTTTGTGAAGATGTCTGCTACTTGTTCTTCAGTGGGAATATACTGCATAATCAAGTCTTTCTTTTGTACCCTTTCCAGTACAAAATGAAAGTCAATATCTAAATGTTTGATTTGAGAATGAAACACAGGGATTTGAACTTAAGGCAAGGGCTGAAAGATTGTCACAATGTATTGTAGGAGGCTATGGTGAGAATACTGTTCGCACCACTTTGCAAAACCCAAGGGAAGGTATCGTATAGTAGTGTAGCTTGGAAGTCCGAGTGTCGTATCCACAGAGAGCAGTGTAATGAAAATAACAGAGATGAAAAAGAACAAGTATGATTGAGAGGTAGATTTATGCAAGATTTGATTTAGAGAAAATTTAATTGATTAAAACACTACGGCATTGGGGTTCCACTTTTAACATAAGCATGCAACTCTTATTAATTTGATCCACAAAATATTTTCCATTGTAGTTGTTCAAAATAATTAAAGCTCTTTTTAATTTCCTTTAGAAGTATTCTAAGCATAACTTGTACCATTGGCAACAAACTATCAAAAAATAATCTTCATCAAAATTCTATTAATCTTTAGTAATTCTCTTCTCTTTTAAAAGCATGAAAGTTTTTACTACACAATGGGAAAAACATGATTGAACCCATGAAATAGATTATCAAACATTCATCAATTAATCAAAAAGAAAACTACAAATTCCATTTGAACAAAAACTGCAAAATCACATTAAAGCTTAAGTTTGGATCAAACTAATAAAAATTACACACTTATATTAAAAGCTTTCTCCCTAGCCTTAGCTAGGGAGTTAGTTCCCCATAAAATAAAACTAAAACAGAAATTTAGAACTAGAAGAATTGGAGGAAGGAGAGAGACCTCAAGAGAAGATTGTGAGCTTGGTGTGATTTTACAATGCCATAGCTCCTCCTATTTATAGGAAAATGGGAGCAATTCTAAATTCATCAAATCCCTCCATTCATGAATTTAATATGTATTCCACTTGCCATCAAACCAATTGCCAATTTGCTTCCATTACTTATTCCATAGTGTTGATGACTCCATTCTCCAAATTCTTCATCTTTTTGTTTCATTGGTTGCTCCATCCATTGCTTCTTTTCTTTTATGCCTTAGTGTGGCACTAATCTTCATCATTCATTTGGTCATTCCCAACTACAAATTGTTTAATGCCACCAAGTCTCTCTTTGATAATTCCTCAACCTTAAGATAAAATAATGAAATCATCATCAATTATGTAATGGGTATGTAAGCAAGTGCAAAAGTGAAAAACAAACCTAATTAACTAAAATTGTAAGAAAATCAATTACTAACAAATATATTTAGGGATAATAAATGTGATAGTTTATGTGCTCATCAAATACCCCCAAACCTATAATTTGCTAGTCCTCGAGCAAACTAAAATGAAAAACTAAGTATAAATGAAAACTAACTAAGCCACTTCCGCAGGGATCTCGATTGCATTTAGCGTATGCAATAAGCCTTTAAACCCCTAGGTTGCCCTGGTGGACGAGTTATAGTCTCGTGAGGGTTTTCAGGGATGATACCCACAAACATCTGAAATTTTAAGTAACTCTCATGTCAAATCATCATCAAGAATGTTAAAGCTCAAAAACTAAGATTCTCAATTTATGAACAAATTTAAAAGAGCGAACACAAATCCAAAACTTTAAGTTCTTCCAAGTCTAAAGTCAAAGTCATTTATCACCATTAATAAACTTTTCATTTGCTTTCTTTGGTGTAAATTGAACTAACACAGTTGAGAAGACAAAAATTCAATCATAATCACACCATCCTTGCTATCTTAGATTTTTTTTTTTAGAATAATAAATATATACATGCTATTATGTGGACTGTGCAATGTTTAGCTCCCTTAAGCTTTCTAATTAACCCATGTAGCAAGTGTTAGGCCAATGACTCTCAAACACAAAGGCTTTAAGGCATTAGGTGTTGAAACACCCGATGAGCTTAATAACTCGAGTTAAAAAGGCTACAAAGCTAAACAAGTCACACATGCATTTTATTTTTATTTTTAAGAACTTAACGGTTTGACGCGAACACTCACTACTGATTAGGCAAGAGGCCCGGTTACTAAGTGAAAGTTCTCTTTTTATGTGCCCAGCCCTATTCTCTGTAGAGTTTGCACTCGAAGCAACTAAAACTGGATCACCACCAAAAGATGCATAAACATGGGAAGTGACATCAGAGGAATGTGAGGAAGCAAGACTAGGATCTGGACTAGAAGCCAAGGAAGGCACATGGTGTGAAACAGAAACTACAATAGGTGGAGCCTTGAAAGAAGATGAAGTACAAGAAGAAATAGTTGTAGATGGAAGTGAAGGCTCGGAGTGCTTAAAAGGAAAGACACTCTCATCATGAACCACATTAGAGGTGTCAAACGGGGACGGGCCGGCCCGGCACGGCACGAGCCCAGCCCGTTTAAATGAGGACCGGCACGGCACGAGCACGAATACTAATGGGCTATGCTTGGCATGGCACGAAAACTTGGGTCGGACCGGGATCAAAAAATAGGTCCAATGGACCGGGCCGGCCCATGGCCCGACATGAGTCGGGCTTGGCCCGAGCCCACTTCAAGCACGGCACGAGCCCAAGCACGGCCCAAGCCCGACCCATTTACCTTTTTTTTTTCTTCTGAAATAGTCAAAATGCAATAATTTGACATCTAATGTCATTGTTTATATTTATTTTTTTAAAATCATAAACATATATTTGATGTCTTTCATTTTAGGGAAATTACTTGGGTCCTTAATTAATTAAACACATCAACTACAAATTAATTAAACAACATCGGACTTGATATCTAATCAATACATATGACATATACGCTTCTCTTATAATCAAAGCAAGATATTTCTTCACATATAAAATAATAAGTTGTTTAAAGATGAAAAGTTGAAGTGGACTTTGTGGAGTTGGACACTTTTTGCCTCCGCCCCTTCATATTTTTTGGATGTTTGATTGATTAATGTTTTCAAATAGTTCATCATTTCTTGTCTCTAATTATATTTTTAATGTTTATAATTTGAATTATCTAGTGGAAAAAAAAATCAAGTGAAAAAAATTTAAATTAAATGGGTTGGTTCTTGGGCCCGAGTATGGCACGAGCACGAGCCCGGCCCGGCCCGTTTCAATGTGGACATGAGCTTTGGGCTGGGCCGGGATCAATGATTTTATTAAATGGGCCGGCACGGCACGACCCGATAAATTAAATGGGCCGGCCCGGCACGGCACAAAAATGTTAAAAGCACGAGTTTAAATGGGACGGGCCAGCCCGGCACGGCCCGTTGACACCTCTAAACCACATGTCTAGAGAGAAGGAATCGGTGAGTAGTAGTGTTATAGCATATAACACCTTTATAACCCTGAGAATATCCTATGAAAACACACTGTACAATCTTAGATTGAAGTTTATGTTCATTAAATGGTCTAATATATGGATAACAGTTGTGCCAAAGACCCTAGATGCTGAAGAGGTGGAGGCTTGTCAAACAACTTCTGAAAAGGAGACTGATTCCCAAGAACAATACTAGGCATGAAATTGATCAAGTAAGCAGCATGTGCCACAACATGATACCAAAATTGACCAGGAAGGTTGGTAGTAACTAACAGAGTTAAGGCAGTTTCTATAACATGGCGATTCTTTCTCTCAACAAGACCATTTTGCTGAGGAGTGGAAGGACAAGACAACTGGTGAATGATGCATTTTGAGTCAAGAAAAGAAGCAAATTGTGAACTATTAAACTCACCACCCCCATCACTTTGAAAATATTGAAGATGAGAACCAAATTGAGTACTAATAAAGGCATAGAACTTAAGAAAAAGATCTCAAACACTCCAGATTTATTGAACAGTGGATAAAGCCACATGAAACCAGTACATTCATCAACAAATGAGGCAGAATAGCTATATCCACCTATGGATTTATTTCTAGAGGCACCCCATACATCACTATGGATCCTCTGAAAAGCTATAGTAGACTTAATATGCTCACTAGGAAAAGGCAACTATTTTGCTGTGCAAACAAGTAGAACATAGTGCAGAAATAGAATCAGCAGAAAACTGATCGGTGCATAATTACATATCATTTTGTACCCTTTTAAATTATGATTTGGTTATATTTTTGAGTTAAACTTGTGCTTTTAATAAGTTTTGTGCTTGTTTCAGTGTTATAAGCTTGAGACTCACTAATTGCATTTTGGAGACAAGTTAGCTCAAAATGGTGTCTGCAGATCAGTCAATTTCACGGATTGGACTGTACTTGCTCAAGAAGAACTAGATAATGAGCCATACATCATTGGAAAGATACGGGAGTCTATTTTCTGTAGAATTTTACGGTTCATGATTCCGAGTCTTCTAGAGAAAGTTATACATGTTTTGGCAACTTAAGGTCAAATTCGGCAGCATCTGCGTTACTGGGCCAAAAATCACATTTGAAGGCCTTTCCGATTTTTCCTTGAGTTGGGCTGCATATTCTTGGAAAGATAAGACAAAGAGCTTCAAGATTCATATTTTTCCAGATTTTTCAGACTGGAGCCACAAGCCCAAAACGAGCCCACAATCTGGCTGCAATGCATTGTCATGCATGACATATGCATGATGAAGTGTTGTTGATTGTGGGAATGTTTGGTGAAGCATATTCAATACCTATATTTGAGTGGAATTTTGCAGCAACCAAATGAATTGAAAGATGTTGAAGTGGATGATGCAACACTAAGCCTAAAGACAAGAGGAATTGTTTTCAAATGCAATTGTGTGTTAGGTTAGGTTGGTGAATTAAGTGTTGTGTGTTAGGTGAAGTTAGTGTGGTTAGTGAATTCAATTGTATATTCAGATTTTCATTTCCCCTAGGCCTATAAATAGGGAAGTTCTCTAAACTTGTAAACACACCCCAAGGGGGGGAGCTCTCAAACACTTCTCTAGAGCTCCCTTCCCTTCTCTCCCTCAAATTCTCTTAGTTTCCCTTTGTAGTTCTCAATTGTTGTAATAAGATCATTCTACTAAATTTTCTTCTTCTAAATTCTTCAAACACTTCCCAAACACTTTCTTCTCCTTTCTCAAAGCTCTCAAACACATGCTCTTCCAAAATCCATAAAGTTCTCAAACACCACTTTCCTTTCTTCTCCAAAAGTCTCCATCTTCTCCAAATTTCCCAAACACTTCTCCCATTTCATTCATCAAATTCTCTAAAGCTCTCAAAACACTTCTCTCATTCCTTCACCAAATTCTCTAAGTTCTCAAACACTTCCCAAACACCTTTCTCTTCTCCAAGTTCTCAAATACTTTCTTCTCCTTCCTCAAGCTTCCCAAATACTTTCCTTTCTTTTCCAAATTCCCCATGTTCTCAAACACCTCTTTCTTTCTCTCCAAAAAGTCTCCATGTTCTCAAGTGTTGTACAAAACCTTTTTGTTTCTTTTGTTTTCATTTATGTTTTGTGTAGGAAAACTGAGTTGGATCATTCAATCACCAATCCCTGTGGAATCGACCTCGCACTTACATTCGCTAAACTACCAACGGTTCGTGCACTTGCGAGTATCACAAGTTGAGGATGCAGCTTAATCCATTTTGGTGCAGCTGAATCTACGCAACAAGTTTTTGGCGCCGTTGCCGGGATCGGTAACATTGTTTGATTCTATTTGGTTTTCCTACTTTTTATTATTTTAATTTTTTGTATATAACTAGACAGTTTCATGTTTTAAAGTTAATGACGTTAATTGACAAGTTGTGTTTGTAGTCCAACGGACAAGGACAATTGCCTGACAAGCAAGAGAACTAGGTTTGAGTCCCAGCTTACACAACACAAAAAGAAAAAGGTTCAAGTATCATGTCGATTATTTCTTGTTTATGGTTTCATTCACTTGTTCTTAATTAAATATCTTGTTCAAGTTTACATAAACACCATATGACTCTTGGACTGATTAGTGAATGAATGGGTAGATATTGAAGACAAACACCATGTTTAAATTCTACTTAGTTCTCTATTGTTCTTCTTGTTCTTAATGGGTTCGGAATTTGTGTTTAGACTAAACACCATAGCTAAATGCTTTTTCTGAATACTTGATTAAAACTACACACCATATGGATAATCATATTTGAGAAAGAACGAACTTCATAAACTAGTTTAATTTACTTTGTTGCTTGTTGCTTTGAAGCATGAAATTGGATGTGTGTTGATTTTCCTTTTATTTCCTAACCCTTTTAATTCCATTTCAAGTTTGTGTGTTTGTTTTAGCAATTTATGACAGCTTAGTAAAAATGGAGAAAGAAGGCAATTTCAAAGATGGGAAGTGTGGAGCAGTGGGAGAAGTCGCGACCTCCAAGTGCATCCATGCTCGACCTAATCGCTTCAAGGGGGAGCATTTCAATCCTTTCTCTTCTTTAAATTCTGTTTATTTCTTGGTTTGTTTCTTTTAGTACAACAATTTATGTCATTTGTTTGAATTTGTTTAGAGTACTTAGTTCATTTTCATTTATGGTTTGTTGTCTCATTTTATCTTAATTTTTTTTCTTATCTTAAAAACTAAAAATTCAAAATTCAAAAATTCAAAAAGATTTTTCATATGAGCTGACTTATGGTAACCCCAGTAAGCACTTCCGTCAATACAGTGTCTAGGAGTTCTTAAGCGACACCTTCGGTGTCTAAGAAGTTTGGGTTTTAAGCGGGACCATTGTGACCCCTCCAACCTTCCCGGAATCCCCTGGCTGTGTTTTTCTGAGGCCCTTAACTGGTCATCCGTGAGTTGCTTGTATATTTGTGTGTTTTTAAATTAAGTTTTTTTTTTAATTTACTTTTTTTTTTGTTTTATTTTCTGTTGAGTTTTTGCTTTTGTTTTTGTTTTGTTAAGTTAGTTTATGTATTTATTTACATGGTTTGGTTGGTTAGTTTATTTCTGAGTGTAAAAAAAACAAAACAAAACAACTTTATTTCACTAAAAAAAAAAAAAAAAAAAAAAAAAAAAAAAACATTCAAGTGAATTAAAAAAAAAAAACATCATCATCATTTTCTTCTTCTTCTTCTTCATCTTCTTCATCTTCATCTTCATCTTCTTCATCTTCATCATCTTCATCATCATGGCATGCCTCTATTGTCTCGCACTTGCAGAATCTGCAGCAGCTCTACATGGTCCTCATTCTTTTTCTGCAATGCTTCCACGTGCTGATTGGCAAGGAAAGCCGCTTCTGGAGTCCGCCACCATAGCCTTCAAGGCAGCCACTTCCTCGCTCAGCGCGGCACACTCCCGTGTTCTCGCCAACAATCACATGCCTAAATTGGTAGCCGAGACCGCATGGAGCACCGTTAAATTGTGGGACTCCTCCACCGCAGCCTTGTTGGACCTCTGTGCCACATGCAGGTGATCCTGCCGATGTGAGTTTACTGCCAATCATGCTGCCCAGGAGCACACGCCCTGTTCGGCACTGCCTCAGAAAAAGTTCGGTATTACCTCAGCAAAGTTTGAGGCCGTACCGTGATGATATGTGGAGTTTGGGAAGACAGGGTTTGGACGAGCCCTTATCTGGGCATTCGGTGGTGCAAGTGAAAGCTTGAGGTTGAGATCATCAAGGTGAGTGCATGAGGATGCCATTTGTTTTGCTTCTGAATTTTTTGATGTTTTTCCTTGAGTTTGCAAGAAGAAATGCTGGGTATCATCTGCTTGCAGAGATGTGGTTTAAATAGGCATATGCTGATGAGAGAGAGCCAACACCATTTCGGATTTCCCTGGCATGCTCGACCTAATCGCTTCAAGGGGGAACACATTAACTTTCACTTTACTTTACTTTTTTTTTTCCGTGTTTTTCTGGTGTTTTATATTTTTGCCCGTTACTTTCATTTTATAGTGTTCTGTGTTTTTCCCTTTCGGCTATCACCTTTGTCTTATTTTAGTTTTGAGAAGTGTGCTTTCTTTTCCATTTGTCGTTTTTGTTTGATTTAAGTTTGGGAAGTGTGTTTTCTTTGTCTCTTTCTTTTTCCTTCTGAAACTTTACTCTTTTATTTCTGAAACAAAAATAACAAAAACAAAAACAAACCAAAAAAATAAAAACAGTAGAAATCATTTCTTCAGAGCGCTAGGTGTCTCGACCATAGGAGCTTTGAGTTTGGCTCTCTGGCTGTCCTCTTCGGGGCTTCACGCACAGCCTCTTGGGGCTCACCACTTGAGCTCCCAAAGATCGCAATCTTAGCTTGAGCATAACTACTCTCGCGATCTCCTTGCTTGCGTTTACCCGGTCGGTCTAGGTCCTCCAGCTTCTTTCTCATGTCACGAGAATACAACTCTACCATCTTTGATAGGCTTTTATTCTCGTCCCGCAATACTTCTAGTTGGTGTCGATTCACCTCTACTATCCTTGCCCTCTCCCTTTTCAAGCTTTTTATAGCAGTCTGCCACTCTTCAACCATACTTCGCTCCGCGGCCAACTGGCCCTTTAGAATCTCTACCTCATGGGACTTCACAAGTAGGCGATGACCCAAACTTGCAACACATGCTGTACTCTGCACGCTCAGTGCCAGGGCATCACTCGTGACCCGGTTGTCATCCCTTGTCCCGAACACACGTATATCTTTAGGAGTTACTAAATTTCTGCCAACTCCAATGGCAACATCGTTGTCCAGGAGTATTGAGTCATTGACAGTCACAGGCCCCCTTGCGGAGGCAAAGTAGGGTACCCATACTGGTGCCGCTGCTTGGCCCCATGTCTGAGTCGGTGGAGCTAGGTTGAGATCCAACGAAAATGGGTAGGAAGAGGCCATTTGATTTCTCACTTTTTTCTTTTTCTTGCTTCTTTTCTCTTTTGTGTTTTTGAGTTTGTGTGTTTTCCCTTCTTTTTCCTTCTTATAGATATAGTCTTTGACAAACCCTAGCCATTGCAGCGTTGCAGCATTTTATGAATCTCCAGCATTCCTCCGAGTCCCACCACCTTCTCTCTTTCCAACCACACCCAACTCATTTATCACGACGTGACCTTTCTGAACGGACGCGTTCAGGAAAGTCATCACGACTTTGTATGGCCCCGTAATTTCTGCTTGTGGAGTCTGCGGCGCCTCTATGCGTCGACGCGTGTCTCGCTCAGTCTGCCCATGACTAACCAAGAGACGACATTAGGGACCACGTGCTCTCTTTTCAGAAATCCCGCCTTTGCACTTCCTATTCACGTTTCATTTTTAAAATAAAAATTAAATTAAATTAAAACAATAAAAAACGTGTGGGCTTCGGATTTCATTTTGGGTCGGTTTTTCACCTTGTTTGGGTTTCAAGGTGGGTTAATTTCATTGTGGGCTTTGGGCTTCAATTTTTTTTTTTTTTTTTTTTTTGGGTTTCAGAATTGTGTAATTAGGGTTTACTGTTTAATTTTGTTTGTTTGTTTGTTTGTTTGTTTTTGTAATTTATTTTTGTAATAATAATAATAATAATAATTTTATTTATTTTTGTGATTTATATTTACTTTAGTACCTTTTATTTCTTGTTATGACATTGTTTGTGGCTAATTTTTAAACATTGAGGACAATGTTCATTTCTAGGTTTGGGGGTATTGGAGTTTAGCATGTAAATTTGGTTTCTCCTGAATTAATTTTTTTATTTTTTTATTATTTGCTTGTTTTTATTTTTATTCTATTTTGTTTGAGTCTTGCTTTTATTTTATTTTATTTTGATTTTGATTTTATTCACTTTCCGAACACATTTGATGAGATTGTGATAAATGTTGCATGACTTAAATGAAAATTGGATTTCATTTTATTTTATTTTATTTTTAAAAAAAAATTATAAAAAAAAAAAGAGTAAAAATTTAAATAAACAAATAAAATTGGCATTGTTCTAACATGATATGTTTGAAACCTTCTTTGCACTTGCCATTTGTTTCATAATTTTCCAATTGAAGGATTTGCATGATCTAAAGAATTGTATGAAGCATAAATTAGACTTATATAACCAACCATATAAAGTGAGCTTTTGAGCCTTGTACTTCATTTCATGAGTGTTATAGACATACTCTTATTTTCTTGTCATCTAAGTTGTTGTTTGATCTCATTATTCATTGATTTGGTTGAACACTTAAAAGTCATTCATTCTTATGCAATTTGATTTCATGACATTTAAGAAATGATATTAAGGCCCTCTTTGGATCGTTTGTGCCTTTCAAGCTAACCTTATGCATGCTTAAGCATGATTTTCCATTGTTAACCATTTTGAGCCTACATGTAAACCTTTTCTTTCATTTAACCAATTATATTTCCTCGCCTTAGCTTGAAAAACAAATATTTACCTTTCTAAGGAACTCATGAGCTTTCATTGGGATGTATTTTTCATACTAAGTTTGGGAAGATGTGTTACATTTCAAAAATATATATATATTCACACAATTGGTGAAAGAAAAAAGAGAAAAGTTGTGATTAAATAGTAGTTGATTGAAAATTCATTTTTGGGCCTTCAAAATAAATTGGTGGTTGTTCAATAAAGGAGTGAAACATTGTAATGAAGGTATAAGGAGTTTTGATCATGTAAAAATAAATTCTCATTGTGATGATTCGAAGTCTTGTAAACAATTGTTTTATGCTCTTATATTTTGAGTTCCTTGGACTTTGTTTTATCCATACCCTTCATTTCTTACTCACCTTACACCCTTGGCCCAATTACAACCTATGTTAAAGACCTAAATTGATCTTAAATGTCATGTGGTTGAATTGCATACATTTTTCTACTTTTAAGTGTTTGACATCCTTCTTGAGATCATATTAATGCAAGTTCTTCATCTTTCTATTTCGAGTTAAGTCCCTTTTGGTTTAACTCTAATTTCATATTTATGACTGAGTGTTGCATTATAACCCTCTTCCGAGTGATTCATTTGTGAGAGGACAACTTTGGTGAGATTTGAAGTTGAACTTGTGCTTTGTATGATTTTTGAAATTGTGTGAAAACTAAGATTGGGGAATTTGTTGCATTTGGCAATCACACTACTACACTTTGAGCATATTATGTTTTGAACTTTGCCACCTTGTGAATAATGTCTAAAATTGAGTTTTTGTTGTTAAAACTTTTGAGTCATGTGCATGAGTCATTTCTCTTAAAAAATGTTCGGGAAGATTGTTTTGAGTTTTATTTTTGTTTTGTTTTTATTTTTATTTTTGATTTTGCTTTTATTTTTGTTTTTGTTATTTTGCGTAAGGACTAACAATTCTAATAGGTTTTCTAACTACTTTGTTTTGTAGAGTTAGAAAAACGTTTGTGGGTATTCGATATCTGTTAAACCCTCAGGAGACACAACTCCTCCTACTAGGGATGCCTAGAGGTTTAAAGGCTTGTTGCATACGCTAAATGCAATCGAGTTACCTACGAAAGTGGTCTAGTTAACTTCTTATTTTATTTTTATCTTTGTTTTCCGTTTGTTTTGCTCGAGGACTAGCAAAATCTAGGTTTGGGGGTATTTGATCGGTGCATAATTACATATCATTTTGTACCCTTTTAAATTATGATTTGGTTATATTTTTGAGTTAAACTTGTGCTTTTAATAAGTTTTGTGCTTGTTTCAGTGTTATAAGCTTGAGACTCACTAATTGCATTTTGGAGACAAGTTAGCTCAAAATGGTGTCTGCAGATCAGTCAACTTCACGGATTGGAATGTACTTGCTCAAGAAGAACTAGATAATGAGCCATACATCATTGGAAAGATACGGGAGTCTATTTTCTGTAGAATTTTACGGTTCATGATTCTGAGTCTTCTAGAGAAAGTTATACATGTTTTGGCAACTTAAGGTCAAATTCGGCAGCATCTGCGTTACTGGGCCAAAAATCACATTTGAAGGCCTTTCCGATTTTTCCTTGAGTTGGGCTGCATATGCTTGGAAAGATAAGACAAAGAGCTTTAAGATTCATATTTTTCCAGATTTTTCAGACTGAATCCACAAGCCCAAAACGAGCCCACAATCTGGCTGCAATGCATTGTCATGCATGACATATGCATGATGAAGTGTTGTTGATTGTGGGAATGTTTGGTGAAGCATATTCAATACCTATATTTGAGTGGAATTTTGCAGCAACCAAATGAATTGAAAGATGTTGAAGTGGATGATGCAACACTAAGCCTAAAGACAAGAGGAATTGTTTTCAAATGCAATTGTGTGTTAGGTTAGGTTGATGAATTAAGTGTTGTGTGTTAGGTGAAGTTAGTGTGGTTAGTGAATTCAATTGTATATTCAGATTTTCATTTCCCCTAGGCCTATAAATAGGGAAGTTCTCTAAACTTGTAAACACACCCCAAGGGGGGGGAGCTCTCAAACACTTCTCTAGAGCTCCCTTCCCTTCTCTCCCTCAAATTCTCTTAGTTTCCCTTTGTAGTTCTCAATTGTTGTAATAAGATCATTCTACTAAATTTTCTTCTTCTAAATTCTTCAAACACTTCCCAAACACTTTCTTCTCCTTTCTCAAAGCTCTCAAACACATGCTCTTCCAAAATCCACAAAGTTCTCAAACACCACTTTCCTTTCTTCTCCAAAAGTCTCCATCTTCTCCAAATTTCCCAAACACTTCTCCCATTTCATTCATCAAATTCTCTAAAGCTCTCAAAACACTTCTCTCATTCCTTCACCAAATTCTCTAAGTTCTCAAACACTTCCCAAACACCTTTCTCTTCTCCAAGTTCTCAAATACTTTCTTCTCCCTCCTCAAGCTTCCCAAATACTTTCCTTTCTTTTCCAAATTCCCCATGTTCTCAAACACCTCTTTCTTTCTCTCCAAAAAGTCTCCATGTTCTCAAGTGTTGCACAAAACCTTTTTGTTTCTTTTGTTTTCATTTATGTTTTGTGTAGGAAAACTGAGTTGGATCATTCAATCACCAATCCCTGTGGAATCGACCTCGCACTTACATTCGCTAAACTACCAACGGTTCGTGCACTTGCGAGTATCACAAGTTGAGGATGCAGCTTAATCCATTTTGGTGCAGCTGAATCTACGCAACGGGAAAAACAGACACAGCAGAGGCTTGAAGTATTAGTTTCACAACTTCATTTGTTGGATTACCTAACCTTTGATGCCAAAGAGAGGACTTTATTTGTTGGCCAAGATAGGCAATTGGAGTAGAGGAAAAATAGGAGGCACGATTAAGGCAGAAGAAGCAGCTAGAGGAATGTGATAGAGGCCTTGATTACTCTTGCCCTGAAGAACAATTTGCTTGGTGAGCTTGTCCTGTATGCAAAAACTAGAGGCATCAAAGGTGATAAGACAATTGTTATCTTTACACAATTGATGAACCGATAATAGATTGGCTTTAAGTTTGGGAACATGAAACACAGATGGCAGAGACAAAGATCTGGTATTGGCACAAGAAATAGAGGTAGTGCCAAGATTAAGAATTTCCAAACCTTCCCCATTACCAACAGTGACATTCTCAGTCACATCACAAGAAGTGACATTATGCAGGTGAGAGGCATTGCCAACCATATGATGAGAAGCTCCTCTGTCAGCAATCCAGATTTGCTCTGGAGAATAAGAGGACTGAGCCGTCATAGCAGTTAAGGAAGATGGCGGTGCTTGCCCTTGAAATGCATAGTTAGAGTGGTGATAACAATCCAAAGCAGCATGCCCTCGTTTGCCACAGATTTGGCACTCAACAATAGGTGAAGGAGCATCCGAAGAGGGAGCATTACGATAATAACAGTTCGCTGCCGTATGACCATGTTTGCTGCATATTTGACATTCCTGGCACAACCTTTTATGAACCAGAACCACCATAATTGGAAGAGGGAGCACCACGAAAACCAGATGAGTGAAACTGAGAATGTTGATTCTGGCCGCCATTAAATCTTCCACGGCCAGAAGAAAAGCCATGAGAAGAATGCACAGGAGGCAGAGGATGAGAAGTTGCAGGCAGGAAGCCTCGCAGAAGCAACAGAAGAGGGCTGAACACTAGAAGATGAATTCGCAGCATCCAGACTTGAGTGATGAGCAATACGAGCCTCAGGAGTTTGCTATGCAGCTAGGAGTTGAGCGCGAAAATCCTTAAGAGTGATTAGAGAATCACGAGCGATCAGAATAGTCTTGATTATGGCATACTCTGGTGGTAAACCATTCAACGCAGCGATAACAAAATCATTATCAGAAATGAGCACATCAGCCACACGCAATTGGTCATGAATGTGTTTAAGACAAAGCAAGAATCGCTCAATGGAGTCTCCACCTTTTAGCAGTCTGCAATTCTGTTTTCATATGATTAATTCTTGCTCGAGAAAAAATGATGTAGCGATTGCAGAGATGAAGCCAGGCCTCTCTAGCCGTTTGACTCCGATGACATACTCAAGTGCTTCATCTAACAAAGATGCAATAAGAAGGCTCAAGAGTGCCTTGTTTGTGCGAATCCAGTCTTTATAGGCCGTAGTGAGCTCAGAAGTAGGGCCTTCTTCACCGACAATGGAAAATTTGGGAGGAGAAATAGATGAACCATCGAAGTGGCCAAACAAATCGTAGCCCTGGATGACCAACTCCAGTTGATAACTCCACTTCAGGAAGTTGTCATTGTTAAGTCAAATGGTAAGCACGCCCAAAAGGCCATCAATTTTGAGAGAGGAAGCCATGAAAGCAAAATTAGGGTTTCAAAGAACGAAAATGTTTGGAGAAAGTTGCAGAGAAAATGAGAATTTGAGATTTGAGATTGACAGAAGAAAGAAGCAAAGGAACAAGGAAGAATAGAATACGGAAGCGAATAGAACTCAGAATCAAACCTAGCTCGTGAAACCATGATAACAGGAGAGAAAAAGGAATGAAAAAGAATGAATAAAGAAGCAGAAGAGGAAGCAGAAAAGTGAAGAAGAAAGCAGAGATTATTGAAACTGAGAATTGTATATTGATTTCGTAATAGTCATTACAATGTAACAGTACAACCTTTATAGCTAATGACAATCTCAGAAGCTAAGTAACCAACTAACAACTTGTTCAACAAATCTGACTTAGAGCACATGTCATCCATGTGCTCTTCTAACAAACCCAGCCGATTTGGACATTATGGTTATCACAAGCATAGTCCATTCATCTTCTCCACCACCCACCATGCGGTGCCAACAGATATATATCCAGATTTGCCTTCAATTATTGTGGTCCCTTTATTTCAACAAGCACACTGTTAAGCTCATAATTTCATACATATACATGCCCAATTTACTTACTTATTTTGCTTAGTTTCCTATAATTCTGAGTTATTTACCTCCCTTTGTGTGTTTTGTAGGCCAAAAGAGCAAGAGAGCATAATTCATGCAATTCAAGCATGTTAAGGCCTGATTTGGATGAAGGGAAGAAGAGCTTAAAGACAAACTCATTTTTTGCTACAGCCCCCTGCCAGTCCAGTTTCGTAGGTCATATTGCAAGCTTTGTTTCAGTAACCTACACAGCTCGGATGAGGCAACATTCTTCATGAAAGTTGTTCCAATGGGTGTATACTATAATATATCCAAAATTCTGCCCCATTGGATAAATCTGGAGTCCGTTACCTAGGAAACACAGAACCATGCTCAGGATGGATTTTGTCAGCGAGCAAAACGAGTTAGCAATTTGTTTTGGCCTTAACTTCTTCATCCGAGCTTGGATTGGGCCAATACTTGTGTGGTTGGATTAGACACATTCTGAACTTCAATTTGGAGTGCTTAAAGTCGTCATTTACTTAAGAGAAGCCCAATTCGTAAGCCCTTGAAGTTGCTGGTCATGCTGACCTCACGATGAGCTGGTTGGAAGCTTGGTCATGGTGACATGAAGATGAGCTAGGGCTGCTGGTGGGATTTATTGGTGAAGTGCATCAACCAATTCAGATTTTATAATACAAGTGTTGTATGCATTAGCCATATTGAATTCAGATTTTCACTTCCCCTAGGCCTATAAATAGGGAAGTTATCTAAGCTTGTAAACACAACCCCAAGGGGGGAGCTCTCAAGCACTTCTCTAGAGCTCCCTTCCCTTCTCTCCCTCAAATTCTCTTAGTTCCCTTTGTAGTTCTCAATTGTTGTAATAAGATCATTTTACTAAATTTTCTGTTTATTAAATCTCAAACACTTTGCAAACACTTTTCTCACCCCCTCTCTTCTTATAAATTTCTTCAAACACTTCTCCCTTCCTTCATCAAATTCTCAATGTTCACAAACACTTATCCAAGTTCTCAAACACCCTCTTCCAAATTCCCCAAGTTCTCACACATGTTCTTCCAAAATTCTCTAGTTTCTCAAACACATTCTCTTTCAAATCTCCATGTTCTTGAACACTTCCCAAATATTCCTCCTTTCTCTTTCTCAAACACATCTCTCCAAGTTCACAAAAGTCTCCATGTTCTCAAACACTTCTCCTTCCTCTTCCAAATTCTCAAGTTCTCAAGTTCTCAAACACCTTTCTCTTTCTCTTCCAAAATCCTCAAGCTCTCAAACACCTTCTCTTCCAAATTCTCAACTTCTCAAATGTTGTACAAATCCTTTTTGCTTCTTTTGTTTTCATTTCTGTTTTGTGTAGGAAACTGAATTGGATCATTCAATTACCAATCCCAGTGGAATCGACCTCGCACTTACATATGCTATACTACCGAACGGCTCGTGCACTTGCGAGTATCACAAGTTGAGGATGCAGCTGAATCCATTTTGGTGCAGCTGAAATCTACACAACACTCGTTGATACATTCATGTTTGGGAAACTAAGTTCCTAGTTATAGAGACAAACTCCAACTCGACTCGGGGCGAGCCCATTCCTACCAATAGTAGCTTCTATGCCCCAAAATTGTGCAACATAAAATTTCGGAGTCATCATTATAGCTTATACTAGTCCCGTTCTCCTGGACCCTGTAGTCCAAGGTGTTTGTGGTCACCCACCTTTGGATCTAATCTAAGGGTGGAGGAAAAACTTATTTTAAAATCCATATTTTTTACTCTATTCGTTAAAAAACACATTTTATGGAAAAAAAAAAAGAAGGAAAGAAAAAAACACGTTTTGAAAACTTGGAGTGCAGCCGCTCTAGAATTCGACCCCTTTATGACCTTCTGATTCTTCTGACATTGGGGCAGCAGATTCTTCTGATTCTTTTGCTCTGTTTTTTTGGGTTAGTTTTTTCAGCTTTTGTGGATGGATTGTAAAAGAAAGAAGAGCCAATTTGGGTGTTATGACTTTTCTTGTTCTTCTTCACCACTTCGATTCAATTTTTTCTGATTTGAAATCCTAGATTTGAATGATTGAGGAACCCAGATTTGAAATCATAACTTTTCTTGCTCTTCTTCACCTTCGATTCAACACATCATTGATTTATCAACCAACCAATTGTTGGAAAAATGGCTCACCTAAAGATACAAGGATGTTTTGGCGCTGAAAAATGAAGATTTTGAATCTGCCTAAAAGCGACCGGTGCTGGACATTTGCGACCGGTCGTTTTTACACAGAAACGAAGTCTGTAGGGAAGTCGACGAGCGACCGGTGGCTATCTCCTTGCGACCGGTCGTCGATAGAGCAGCGACCGGTCGCACGCCATTTACGACCGGTCGTTTTGTCAGAGAAACGAATTGGAGCATTCTGCTCAAAAGCGACCGGTCGCCAGGAACTGGCGACCGGTCGTCCAGCGTAGTGCCTGTGACGTTTTTTCTTACGTGTTTTCAACTGTGTTTTCGATGGCTATCGCTTTCCACATGATTTCAGAGGCTTGTGGGTCACTTCTGAGGTGTAAGAACGTTGACTACCTGCTGGATAGTTGGGAGAGCACTCATGGCAAATTAGTTATCTTATTTCAAAGATATCACTCTCCATTTTCTGGTGTAAGTGGGAGGTGGCTGAGTGGAATGTTATTTACCTACTTGATCTGACATTTAGTCTAAGTTATTGACTAAAGGAGGAACGTGGAGGACAAAGATGGTGCCTTATCTTATGTCCATTGGCTTGTGTAGGAAATGGGGTGAAGTAAGATAACATAAGAGGAGAAAACAAGTTGAATAATTGTAAGTGGAATAAGCTGGAATTCTGAGTTGTCAAGAGATAGAGTTTTCAGTTTTGTCAAGATAGCCAAGGGGAGAGCAAGAGAGTTCTCAAAGTGTATCAAGGTATTGAGCAAGGGTGAGAGAGAAACAGATTGTGAGGGTAGTGTTCTAAGGGGGTTTCCTTTTGTAAACCAAAGTTGTAACCTATCTTCATTAGTGAAATTTCTCAAGGTGATCACCAAAGAGGATGTAGGCAATTTGCTGAACCTCTATAAACACTTGTGTCATTTGTGCTTGGTTAATTTGTGTGTGTGTGTAAGACTCATCCATCATTGAGTTATTTGTCTAAAGTCCATCAACAACAAGATCTTTAAGGGCAGTGAGTTTATCAGAAATTCACAACACCAATATCAGTTTCTCAACCAAAAAATAAATAAATTGTTTTTATATAAAAATTGCTCTCTTATTAATCAGAAAACAGTAGAAAAAGCAATAGGAGAAACCTAAAAAAGTAAAAGAGCCCAGAATTTAAAAAACGAAAACTGAAGCATTCCCAATATCTTGTTTCTTTGAGAGTCCATATGAGATAACCTTTTATGTGTTTTAAAATAAGTGTTTTCTCCATTCTTAGATTAGATTCAAGGGTGGGTGACCACAAACTCCTTGGACTACAAGAGTCTAGGAGAACAGGATTGATACTTCTCATACAATCACTAATAAAAATGCTTCTATATATATATTTTTTTTCATACAAATGATATTCAATTTTAATTTAACCTAAATTAGGGGAAATTTTTTCCTATCACAGTGATTCCACCTTCAGCATCCACATCAATATCCCAAACCAATCGAATTTTGACAACTGGCCATAGACTTAAACAAAAAAGGGAAATTGACTTACATACTCACTAAACACAAACTTTAATAAAAAATACTCACCTTACAAATTTTAACCACAAATACTCACTTTCCAGCACTTTCCAGCACTTTCCAGCAGGAAAGTACTAAATTGCCCTCAACATAAATACATAAATATCCACTCTTTATCCCCTAAAAATTCATTCTCAGAATCTGAAACCAAAGGGAAAAGAAAAGAATTAGCGACAACAGCAACCTGCAACTCCTATGGCCCAAGTCCCTATTTTCTAGTTCCTACATTGCTTTTGCAGGTAATGATAGGATTTTTAGTACCTGCGCAAAAGAGAGTTAAAATCACTTAAAATACTTGCAAGAAGACAAGGATATTGTAGTATAGATGCTCATGCAAGGTCGTTGTCCCCAAAGATTATTTGACTAATTTGTAATTAAACTAACTCTTAATTAATAACTAAAATAGATTTGATCAAAGATGTGAAATTTATGAAGTTGAAAAGATTAACTTGACAATAAAAGAAATCTGAAAGTTGGGAGGTAATAATAGCAGAGAATAAAAATGTTTTTTTAAAATTAACAATATAAAGAGAAACTAGGGTTTAGCCGCGCCGTCACAATCCTATGTAATTCTATCAATTACTTATGAATTTCCACATATATGCTTTGAAGGTTAGGTTTTCCTAATGCATATTCTCCTTGTGATGTTCAAGCGAAAACGTATATCTAACATGCAATCCTTCTGTGATGTTCAGATTAAATATAAACATGCAAGACTCATTAAGCTTTGTGAAAACCCTTTGAAAAACCATGCAACCCTTAAGAGCGTGATGTTCGCCTTAAGTGAACTTACAATTACTAATCACAAGAAGCCCTCCTCAATTTCAGGGTGATGTTCCAACATAAATTGCATCAAATTACTTGTCTAAATATCCTAATGGTGATCAGTCATTAAAATAGATAGATAGTTTTAAACACAGTGATTAATAATTCAAAGCAAACATGCATCCATTCATAAGCAAATTAATAAAATTACATATTCATACTAAGGCTTATGGCCTCACCCTAGCAAAAGGAATTAGTTACGCATAATCATAACTAAAACCCAAGAAAATATAATCATAATGAATAAGAATGAAAACACCTTAAAGTTGTGAAAACTCCAAAACCCTAGCGCGTTCCAAAGCTGAAAAGAGAGATCCTCAAAATTCTGTGAAACATAACTTAAATACCTCCTAAAACCCAGCTGCCCAATCTCCACAAGGAAACTAGGTTAAAATAAAATAATACTAGGAAATAAAGTCCAAATTGGACTAGGAGAATCTGCCAACAATCTGCCCTGCCACGTTTTGGGATCAAATCTCCTCCGAAACTGGCCCAAAATAGCTTGTTTTAAAGATAAAAATATTCTGAACATATCTCTAGAAGGCCACGAACCCATCTGAGGTCATCTTGGGCTCCAAAAACGCAATAAAGGTCCAAAACGTCACTATTCCAGCACCGTGCATTGCTCCTTTATTTTATTGCCAGAAAATAACCGCTTGGTAGAAAAGTCTGAAATTTTGATACGATCAAGCTAAGTGACTCACGAACGTCCTCCAACTGAAAGTACTCCAAAATTCGTCCATTTGTTTATGTTTTGCTCCAGAGGAAGTCGAAAGTCCTATATTGGAAATATAATTCAAAGTATCAAAATTCTTCCAAAATATCAACCAAAATATACTAAGAATGGGGCTAAATATATAATATAAAATATGCCCATCAGGTAACTCTGTCTTGAATCACTTTTCCTTTTCCTTATCCTTTTCCGCTTTTCTGGAGTATAACTATTATTATATATGTTCTCAATCCAACCACCAACCACTTCTTCACACTCAATTCTCCAATTGGCTTGGTCATCTAAAAGATAGAAGTGTAAGAACATTAAAGCCCAAGTGTTCAATTAAGATAGGTAGGGTAATCCTAGAACTGCTGAACTTATCCAAATATGGATTGTGTTATTTGATTAATATAAAAAATGTGAAGAAAAATTTTAAATTTTGATATTTTATAGGCTGCTTCAAGAACAGTGAGTTCTCTCCCGAAATTTTGCAGTAACATGGTGGGATAAGTTTGGTATCGACAGAATTATTTACCAAGTTAACACAGAGTTTCCGCCCTCCATGCGCCAGTCAAAGTTACTTCCCCGAGCAACTCCCAATCTTCCATCCCAATAGAAGGAAGATCCAAATCAGAGTTAAAAGAATTAGCTAATCAAATATTGCATCAAATCACTCAAATGAAAGACGATGATGACGATGCCAGTCCTAAGTCTGACTCATCCTCCGGTCAAAAGCCGAGTCAACCAACGCTAAAGTTCAAATGGGTAGACTATCCTCGCAGACAAGACCCATATGATTTGAATGAAGACTAGCCTTTCAGCTAAAGCGGCCGAAAACAAGAGTTAACGCAGTTTTCACCAGAGAGTTAAAGCAGATTCATCGACAAGTAAAAGTTAAAGCAAGTTTCACCCAAGTTAAAGCAGAAGTTAAAGGAAAAGTTATTTTATTCTCTTTTGATGTTTGAAGTCTATAAGTAAACACTCTGAGTCATTTGTATCTTCAAGCTTGTAATTTCTTTCATTTTCACAGTTCTCTCATAAACAATACTCCAAGACAACACTTGGAAGGTTTGAGTGTCTTGTGAGTGGCATTCAATAAAGGCCTTTTCAAGGATTTCTGTAAGTTTTACAGCTTCACTATTTTGAGTCAATAAATCATTATTTTCAAAATTATCATAGTCCTTCACATTCTAATTTATGTATTTAAATTACGATTATTTCCCTGAGTACTTTTGCATTTTAATAATTTGTGTTTATTCAGTTACATGTTTTTATTTTCATTTTTATAGAGTTATCTGGATCACCTTCTCCACTCATCATTATTATAATCTCTTCATGCGTTACTCTGATCCTCGTTCTCCCTTCTATCTCAGTTAAAAGAATTAGCTAATCAAATCCTGCACCAAATCACTCAAATGAAAGATGATGATGATGATGCTAGTCCTAAGTTTGAGTCATCTTCCATTCAAAAGCCGAGTCAATCTACACCAAAGTTCAGAATGGGCAGACTATCCTGACAGTCAAGACCCATATGATTTAAATGAAGACTAGCCTTTCAATCAAAGCGGCCAAAAGCAAGAGTTAAAGCAGACTTCCCAAAGTTAAAGTGGTTTCACCAGAGTAAGAGCAGAGTTAAAGCAGATTCCCCAAGTTAAAGTAGAAAGTAAATTTAAAAGTTTTTTTGTCATCTTTTGTATGCCAAGTCTATAAGTTATCACTTCGAGTCACTTGTATCTTCAAGCTTGTAATTTTTTTTTTCAGTTTTCACAGTTCTCTCAGAAACAATACTTTGAGACAACACTTGTAAGGTTTGAGTGTCCTGTGAGTGGCATTCAATAAAGGCCTTTTCAAGGATTTCTGTAAGTTTTATAGCTTCACTATTTTGAGTTAATAAATCATTATTTTCAAAATTATCATAGTCCTTCACATTCTAATTTATGTATTTAAATTACGATTATTTCCTTGAGTACTTTTGCATTTTAATAATTTGTGTTTATTCAGTTACATGTTTTTATTTTCATTTTTATAGAGTTATCTGGATCACCTTCTCCACTCATCATTATTTCTGAAAGAATTCTTCTTACGGGAATAATAATGGCTTTTACTAAAACGCTTATCATTACTTCTTTTGACTTGTCTGGACGAGGGAACTGGTGCTAGACCGTATTGTTCACAGAAATTACCTAATTCATACTTAGCATTGTTTCTTTTTGACTGGATGGACTTACCAATTTTTAAATCTACACACATTTTCATACCTACTTGGTTAATTGTACTGACAATATTACCGTAGGTTAACTCGTCGTAATTGATTTGTCCTGACTCATTACTAAGAACTGTTCGGATCTTATGAGCAAACAAATTAGGGAGACCGTTTATGAAATTTTCTTTCCAAAACGGCTGATTACTATCTTCTCTTAACATAACTCTAGAGATGAAGACATCTTTATACCACCTAAAATCACTTAACTTAGGGCATCTGAGATTACTTAATTGATCGTGAATTCTAGCAGTTGTGTTACTAGGTGTACCTATGAAATGTTCAATTATTGTATAGAGAAGGGTATTGACACCATCTTCTATACATGAATCTAAACGTTCATCAAAAATAGGATAACCATTTTCATTAAGTTTAACTGCGTAAATTATATTACTCTTGGATGACTCTGTTAGGTGTTTATCCCACCAAGAATGGAGTGTTCCAGTGAAACCTGTTACTAATAAGGGAACTATTTCTGACTATCTTAACTGGTGATTGGTGATGTAACTATTGGCGACCATGGACATGTGTTGTAACTTGTTTAGTATCTCCTGTTTCGGACAAACCATCGATATTCCATTTGTATAGTTTATCAGAAGATACAGAAAATTGACTCTAGGTTCTTTCTTCAAACTAGATATCTGGGGGCGTAGGCTTAGGGTACCAATTTTTTGTGAGACTTGTTGGGTTAACTTTTCCTTTTAGGCGGCTAAGTTTAAGATTATGGGAATCCTGGTTAACTTGTAGGTTACTGAAAGCTTTTTCAATTTTTGAAATGTTACTGTTCGAACTCATGACTGGAAGTTGATTCTAAGGACATAGCTGACTAAGGATCTGAATTGACTTCAAATTGTAAGACTTTAATTTCGGATGATTCTTCTGTTTTCTCTTTACCAAGCTTTTGTTTAACTGGGGTTAATTCACTAAGCATTTCTTCGATTATGGTTAAAGTTGGGTTGACTCTAAGTGTGGACTTAGGTTTTAATTCGTGAAAATTTACTAAAGGTTTTTCTTTTCTTGGTTTAAGGGTAATTTCCTGGGTATTATCTTATCGACTTTGGTTTCTATCTTGTATAACTGTTTACCTAAGATAACTAGACTTTGGTTGGTATAATTATTTTGCTCTACAATTTTCTTATCGGCATCATTTGGATTGGTAACTTTGTAGGGACTGGCTATGACTCTAGCATTCTTATGGTTGATAACTATTGTTTCAACTGGAGGATGAGTAGAGTAGAAATAACTTTCGTATTATCTTCTTTTTCCCATTTTTCTTGGGTTAAAGTGGTTAATTGTGGACTCAAGTGATGACTCTCAATGTAATCTAAGTAGAAGATTTCTGACTTAGTGATTTTCATGTAATCTTTCCAATCATTGAAAATTGTTTTTCTTTGATCTTTGGGGAAAGCTGCATGATAATTATCTTTTCTTAACTTATTTTCAGGGGCTTGAAAATGATTTTCTAACTTTGACCAATGAATTTTAAAAGGTTTACTAAGGGTTCTTAACTGGTTATCAATTGTAAAGGAATCTACAAAATCTGACTTTGTTGGTGACTCAGGGGAACTAGACTTTTCATCTATTGGCGTTTTAACCATAGATTGGTTGGTTAACTTGATTTTTCTTCCTTAATTCTTTTAACTGTAAATCTATTAAAGATTTTTCTAACTCTAAATCTCGCTCTAGGGTAGAGGATAACTCTGCTAAGGAATGCCTAGCAGGCTATCTAAATGACTGGCTCCGGGTTGGTAACTGTTCTAATTGGACTGTTGACTCAACAGGTAGTTGACTACCAAAACTTATTTTAACAGTTCCATCTAAATATTCTTTAATATAGTCTAAATTATTTAAACTTCATTGAACTGGGCTAGGTTGACTTTCATTTGTAAAGATCCATTCTGTGGGTAACTGGATATCTGACCATTTAATCATGTGAGGAACTTTAGTATTAGCATCAGATTTATTACTCTGAATTAAAAGTGTTTGTTGTTTAGGACTTCTAGTAAATGACTGGAAATTCAAATTTGTGCCTGTAACTTTATAATAAATTCTATAAATTAAGACTAATAGTTGACTTCTTGGTAAAACTTGATAACCTTGGGTTTTTAGATTCAAAGTTAAAACTTTTAAAATATGGGGATCATTAAGGCTAACTGTGAAATCTGGGTAACAGTCAAAATAAATCGGACCATTACAAAGATTTGATTCAATAATTCCTAAGGTACTATGACTAAAGTTGGTAAATCTAGCGTCTTGAAGACAAAGGCAAACTGAGGCATCAGGACCTAACCTGGTCAGGGGTTTGACTGCGACTTGTACTAGACCAATATGGAGGAAATTGTTTCCATCTTTTTTATGTTTCTTAATTGACTCTAAGTTTAGTAACTGACATGTTTCATGTTCTTTGCTTATGGCATAAACTTGTTCAACTGTTTTAACATGGGTAGTTGACTTGAAATACATGGGCGACCATTGTTTTTTATAAATTTCTTTACTAGAGACTCTGGGTATATTCCAATCTTCGTAATCTAGCTCGGTATTTGTTGATTCAAATTCTATCTGTTCTTCATTAACTATGTCTGGAACTGTTGACACATTGGCTCTAGAACTGGAAGAATTAACTGAGTTGGTTCTAAGTAGGAAACTCATACTTACAGGTAGATGGCTCGTAAGGCTAACTTAAAGGTATCTGTGACTCAAGACATTCTCTCTCTCACCGCTCAGGCCGCAACCGCTCATGCCTCTCCTGGGACTTACTGTTTGGACTCTAGGACTTACTGTTTGGGTTGAGAGATAAGACTCAAGGGGAGCAGACAACAAAGGACAAACTCAAGAGACTAAGGCTTGGGCTAACTACATGGGTGCTGATTAAGAAAGGGTCATAACTGGAGACTAAGGCTTACTTGTGATCAGTTCATAATTGTATATCATTTTGTACCCTTCTAGCTTATGATTTGGTTATGTTATTGAGTTAAACTTGTGCTTTTAATCTCTTTTCTGTTTATCATTCAGTTCATTGGGCCTTAGGTAGCAATGGTGGATTTGAATAGGAAAAGATGTAAAATGGTGCAAAAACGAGCAAACTGAGTTAGCAATTTGTTTCGGCCTTAACTTCTTTCTCCCAACTTGTATTGGCCCAAATAATATGTGGTTGGAAAGAGGAGATTCTGAACTGCAAGATGGACTGCTAAAACATATCAATTGATGAAGCCAAGCCCGATCTAGGGGCCCATCAAAATGCACACCATGCTCAGGATTGCAACTGCCAGCTGTTGAGCCTTGTCACCTCCTTTAATCCATGTGCCTCACCCTAGCTGTAACTGACTTTGGACCCAACATATTGAGTAAAGTAGGGAGACATTCTAGCTATGAAAGTCTAAAGGAGAAAAAACAAGGCATTGTGGGAAACATGTTTGGATAAATCAAGAAGCACTTTCCAGGCTGCTGGTGGGATTAGTTGGTACATGCTGGAGCTATTAAATAGAAAAAATGTGCATGCATGTGAAGCAAAAAGAAAGGAAAGAAAAGAAATGAAGTCAATTCCAGTCTATTTTCGGCAGTCAACTTGTAAGGCCCAAAACGTACACTTGTACTACTCAGATGGGAATACATTCTTCATAAAAGTTGTTCCAATGAGTGTCTATTATGACATATCCAAATTTGAGCCCCATTGGATACATATTGAAACCTCAGGCCTTCCTATACCAAGCCTGGTTCAGAAGAATCGTTTTTTTTTTTCAACAACCAAAAGAAAACCACATGGGTTGGCAGCAAAAGGCAGCCACAATTGAACACATTTGAAAACCCATGTGAAGAAAGCTTGAGGTGCAGCAGCAAAAGAAGTATGGGATGAAATTGATTCCAACCACACTAACATAGACAAGTTGAAGTGAAAGTTATGGATTGTATTAAAAGAGGAATGATGGTGTTGGAATTCATCATGATGTTCCTCCCTCTTAGCCCTATAAATACAGAAGTCTTCAAGCTTCAAAAAAGGCCCCATCAACCCCATACACTCTAGGTACACAGCCTGTGATTCACAACCCCCACACAATTCACCCCAGCCATCCTCCACAATTCCATCAGTCCATCAACACATCCAGAAATCATCCTCAAACATTCCCACAACCCCAAACACTCCAGCAATCAACCCAATACTCTAAACTGCCCCAAATCACCAAAATAGCTCCAGAAAGCCTCCCTTCCATTTCCCTACGAATTTCCTCTTTCTCAGCCATCACCACTCACCCAAACTCATCCCAAATCACCTACTAGTTGTCATATATCATTCTAGACGTGGGGAAGCTCTTGGAGAAGCATTAGACGTGGAGAAGCACTTGAAGAAATCTTGGACACCACAAGAACTTCAAAAAAGGGGTTTTTCTACTCTTATTGCATTCCTTATGCTTTCTCATTTCTATCTAAGTTTCTTTTCCATTATGAGCAGCTAATTTCATAACGAGGGCTTCGATGTAATCTAGCTTGAATATTCTGGGTTTTTAAGTTTGAAGTTTGGAGTTTCAAGTTGGATTCATGATTCATGTTCTTATTCGTTATGCTTATTAGTTAGTATGCTTGTTTGAATGATTGATCACCATTAGAGCTTGTATGGTTTGAATTAAGAGTAGACACCATGCTTTAATTTGAATTGAACTATGAATAGGAAGAGTATGTATGGACATTCAACAATAGGGATTAGATACATGCTTGGTTGTTTAAATTGTCCTTCTATGTTTAATGGGTTCCTAATGCTTAATTTTAGGTTAGACAACAGATGATCAAATTAGGGAATTAGGAACACAAGAACCAGACACCATGGCCTAATCATACTTTAGCTACAATCAATCTTTGAATATGAATTAAACTTGTTACTTGACTCCTTATAACCCAGAATTGAATTGTTATGGTGATTCGAATGCCCTAGTCTCCAAATCTGTTTTCCAGCTCTTAAAACCACTCTTTGTTACACTTACTTACTTTGCTTTTGTTTGCAATTTCATTTTGCTTCTTTTGTTCAATAATCACAACCACTCTTGCTTTAAATTCTGTTTTAGACATAACCTCCTACTTTCTTGAATTTGGTAATCTAAGTACATAACTAGTTTTAACTTTTCAGTCTTCATGGGTACGACCTCGTACTTGTCTTGCTATACTACTCATTGCCCCGTACAATTGCGAGTTAACATAATATTAACAACAAATTTTGGCGCAGTTGCCGGGAACTGACACACGGCTGCTTATCCTGTTTCGTTTGAGTATATTTGGAGTACTTAATTTTATTTTCGTTTATTGACTGTTGTTTCTTTTTATCTTAATTTGTTTTTGTTTCCTCTTATTACAGGCACGATTTGCATATGTTCCATGCGGAGTTAGACATTTCCCTAGATTGCACACTTTGAATATTGGCTTAAATGCTTATTTCATTCCATACTGTTGTCACCAAAAGCGGTGTCTTTTAAAATTTATAAACTCGCAAGCGCACGAATCGAATATAGCATAAACGTGTAAGAGCGAGATCGTACCCAAGGGATTGCGTGTAAAGATAGAAAACCAATTATACCCAAGTTAATTTCATTGCCAACCTAGTTGATTCAAATGGTGATTTGTTTGTTGATAAAGAAAATTAAATAAAGCATGAAACAAATATGGAAATGACAATAAACTGAAATTAAGATTTAAATTTATGAGAAAAAATAACTAAGGTATTAGAATCCACACCATTATTCCATAAGATCCTAATTATTTATCTTTCAATTCCCATGGAGTAGCAATCTAGAAATCAATCTACTGTTTTCTCAAGATTTATCAATTAAGCTTGTACTTTAGATCATAAGTAAATTTTCCTTCCCTTCATAAGTACAAATTCTAAGCATAATATGTAAACAAAATTATTTAACTACAAAGGATCAAAGTTTCCTAAGCATCCTATGTGAAAAAATTTATTTGAATAACAAAATATCAAAGAAATTTGTAAACTAGAAATATAAACCAAGGATGAATTAATAGATTAATCCAAACTCTTAACTACCACAAATACATGTTATATGTCACAATACATGATAGAAGTGGTGAAAAGAAGATTAATCTATTAATCATGTGAAGTGAAAATTATAATCATTGAACACCACAATATTTGAGAATTGAAGATAAAAACTAGAACTTTATTTAATAATGGTGTTTCATCCAACCTTAGTTAAGTATTTTAGCTAGACATAATTAAGAATTAAAACAAAACAAAGAAACTAAAATACATGAATTAAATGAGAACTAAGAAAGGTGAAGAACAATTTTAAGAGAGTTATTAGCTCTCGGTTCTTTCCTTTCCATCCTTGTTCTCTTTCTTTCTCACTTTCTCTCTCTCTTTCTCTCTTCCTTTCTTTCCTTCTGCTGTGTATCACTCTTGAATTTCTGCACCCTTTCTCTCTTGAGTTGCTGCCTATTTATAGAAGCATGAAGTCCCTTTCATTCCAGCTGCATATGCAAGCTATCTTCTAGAACCTGTCTTGGTGTGTGACAGCCTGTGGATTGAGTTTTTATCCAATTACTCCAATTTTTGGATATGTATTAGTCGACATCTTATTGAACAAGTCTCATGAAGGATATTTATTCATTTGAGCATGGGAGAATTCGTTTTTCAGGTCTGCAAATGGACTGTACAGCATGAGCTGTAAAAGGCAAAGTCATCAAATCCAACTTGAGTTCTTCCTCTCTTTTTGCAACACATTGCTTATTCCTCCTCCTCCTCATGCCATTGGTGGAAGACACTTAATATCTACAAACAACCACTCATTAAATACAAAAACAAAGATTGGAATAGCCAATACAAATACTCTAATAAATTTACATAATACAAAAGAAAATACTAACAAATATAAATTTAAGGATAAAATTTGTATTTATTTTGTCCTCATCACATACCGTGTGATTACAAACACAAATTTGAACATGCGTACATAAAGTTCTGAATCACATGATTCATTTTGCATTTTGAGCCACTTGAGGCATCATGGTAATTGCCTCTATTTGCTCTTGCTTGTAGAACCTGCAATAGTTCAACATGATCATTATTTCTCTTATGTAGAGTTTCTACATGTTGGTTGGCAAGGAGAGCCGTTTCTGGAATCTGCCAGTTGAGCCTTCAAGGCAACCACCTCCTCACTTAGAGCTGCACACTCCCGCGTTCTCGCTAGTAATCGCATGCCCAAATTTGTAGCCGAGACTGCATGGAGCATTGTTAAAGTGTGGGACTCCTCTACTGCAACCTTGTCAAACCTTTGTGCCACGTGCAAATGATCAGCCGGTGTGAGTTTACTGGCAGTCATGCCTCCCAGCAGTACTGCTTTGTTTAGTATTGCCTTAACAAAGTTTGAGGCCGAGCCATGATGATAAGAAGAGTTTGGGAAGACAGGGTTTGGAGGAGCCCTTATATGGGCATTCGGTGGCACGAGGGATAACTTAAGATTGAGATCATCGATCTGAGTGGATGAGGTTGCCATTGCTTTTATTGATTATCTAATGATCTTATCTGAGATTTTAGGAAGAAATGCAGGGCATTCGGTGGCACGAGGGATAACTTAAATAGACATCTGCTGATGAGGGATTTGCGGTCTAGTCGTTTGCCCTTTTTCTCTCGATCCCTTCGCTTCACGAGCAATTTGCTGTTCACGTCCATTTAAAGGGGAGCATTTCTACTTTCACTTTACTTTCTTTTCCTCGTTTTCTAGTGCATTGTGTTTCGCATGTCCCTTTCGGTTGTCAACTTTGTCTTATTCAAGTTTGGAAAGTGTGTTTTCTTTTTTTTCGTTTGTCGTCTTTGTTTTATTTCAGTTTGGGAAGTGTGTTTTCTTTTTCTTTTGCAACTTTATTCTTTTATTTCAGAAACAAAATAACAATAACAAAAACAAAACAAAAAACAAAAAAAAACAAAAAAAACAAAAAAAACAAAAATTTCACCAATAATGCAGGAGAAATCACTTCTTCTCGGTTCTCGGTGTCTCGACCATAGGAGCCTTTAGTTTGGCTCTCTGGATGTCCTCTCTAGGGTCTTCACGCACAGCCTCTACGGGCTCATCACTTGAGCTCCCAAAGATCGCAATCTTCGCTTCAGCACAACTTCTCAGCGATCTAGTTGCTTGCGTTTCCCCGGTCGGTCCAGGGCCTCCAGCTGCTTTCGCATGTCTCGAGAGTACACTTGTACCATCTTTGATAGGTTTTTATTTTCGTCCCGCAATACTTCCAGCTGATGTCGATTCACCTCCACTATCCTTGCCCTCTCCCTTTTCAAGCTTTTTATAACACTCTGACACTCTTCAACCATACTTCGCTCCGCCGCCAACTGACCTTTTAGCACCTTTACTTCATGGGACTTTGCAAGTAGGCGATGACCCAAACTTGCAACACATGCTGTACTCTGCACGCTCAGTGGAGCTAGGTTGAGATCCAACGAAAATGGGTAGGAAGAAGCCATTTGATTTCTCACTTTCTTTTCTTCTTTCTTTTCTCTTTTGTGTGTTTTTGAGTTTGTGTTTTTCACTCTTTCTCTTTGCCTTTTATAGACTTAGTTTCTGCTAAATCCTAGCCGATGCGCTTCTGAGTTTCGCGCGCCCCTTACGGCCTATCCCCTTCTGTCACCTCACTTGTTCCCCAACCCCTTTAATTGCATCTTTGCCTTTCAGCGCTTTCAAAACGCAAAAAGTCGTCACGCCTTCCTAAGAAGCCAATAATTCTGGTTTGGGGGATGTGACAGCTGCCTCTGCGCGCCGACACGTCCCTCACCCCTTTTACCCGTGACTTCCCAGGAACCGAGGTAGTAGGGACCTCATTCTTCCTTTTCAGAAATCCCACTCTTTGCGCTTCTGATCACGTTTCATTGAATTTAAAACTAATAATAACAAATGTTTGGGCTTTCATTTGGTTTGGGCGTCTAATGGGTTGGACTTCTTCGAATTTTGGGTTTCAGTTGCGTAGGACTGTTTGTTAGGGTTTAGTGTTTTGTTTTTTATTTTTATTTTTGCAACCGTGTTGTAGTTTTAATTCTTGTTTGTTCTTTTATTTAATTGATTTATTCCCTTTCATTTGTTGTTATAACATTGTTGATGCCTAAAATTTTCAACATTGAGGACAATGTTTATTTCTAAGTTTGGGAAGGGGTAGTAGGTCATTTTCGTTTCACTTAATTTCTTGCTTTCTTTTATTTTGGTTTTCTTTTTAGTTTTGAGTCATTTTGTTTTCAAGTCACTTTCCGGACACATATGATGAGATTGTGATGAATGTTTACATGACTTGATTGAAAATGTTTAAAAAAATAAAAAATAAAAAATAAAAAATAAAAAAATTTATTTTGTTCACTAAATGACATCGTTCTAGCATGATATATTTGAAACCCTCTATGCACTTGCCATTTGTTTCATAATTCTCCAATTGAGGGACTTGCATGATCCAAAGAATTGTATCAAGCATGAATTAGACTTGTATAACCATATAACCATATAATGTGAGCTTTGAGGCTTGTGCTTCAATTCATGAGTGTTATACACATATTCTTATTTTCTTGTCATCCGAGTTGTTTTTTGATCTCATTATTCATTGACTTGGTTGAGCACTTAAAAGACATTCATTCTTGTACAAATTGATTACATGACATTTGAGAAATGATATTAAGGCACTCTTTGGACCGTTTGTGCCTTTCAAGCTAACCGTATGCATGCTTAATCATGATTTTCCATTGTAACCACTTTGAGCCTACATGTAAGCCTTTTCTTTCATTTAACCAATTACAATTCCTAGCTTTAGCCTGAAAAACAAGAATTTACATTTTTAAGGAACTCATGAGCTCTAATGTGTTTTTCATGCTAAGTTTGGGAAGGGATATGACATGGAAAAAAAAAAAAGAAAAAAGAAAAGAAAAAAAGAAAGAGAGAACTTCACTAAAAAAGGATGAAAGAAAAGAGAAAAGTTGTGGTTAAGTGACATTGGATTCAAATTTCAACTCCAAATTTCTTTATTGGCCTCAAAATTAAATTGATGGTTGTTCAAATGGAAGAATGGAGTGTGAATCAAAATAAGTGGAGGTATAAGGCTTTGTGGTCTATTTTGTCACACAAAAAAAATGAAAATCTTAAGCATGATGTTTCAAAGTCTCGTAATCAACTGTTTTATGCTCTTGCATTGTGAGTTCCTTGGACTTTGTTGTATCCATATCCTTCATTTCTCACTCAGCTTACACCCTTAGCCCCATTACAACCTATAGTAAAGACCTAAATTGATCCTAAATGTCATGTGGTTGATTTGCGCACATTTTTCAACTTTTAAGAACCTTATCGTTGAGATGGATTCGGCTGTTGCTATCCAGCTTGTTCAGCAACATGATTCTCTTACTTTGCACCCTCTTGCATCTTTGGTCTCTAGTTGTTGGCAGTTAATGCAGCAGCTTGAGAATTGCAGCCTCCATCATATTTTTAGGGAGAAAAACAGTGTTGCAGATCGACTGGCTGCTTGGAGTTATAATTTAGATCTTGGTATCTGCGTTTTTTATGAGGCTCCAAGTTGGGTTGGGACTTCTTTGGTGGATGATTTGTTAGGGGTGTCTAGGCCCCGTTTGATTTGTGTTGGTTAGTTTGTTTTGTTTGTTTGGGGTTTTCCCCCAAGTTCACCCAAAAAAAAAAAGGTGAGCATTTCTTGCTGTATTATGTATAATATTCTCTATGCCCTATATTCCTGTTTACTATTATTACAAATTATGGGTGGGTTGTTTGTTCTTTGTCTTGGAGCTCTCATCAACAATGCTGAGAGCATAATGGTTTTCTTATATGATAAAACTGAAGTTTAAGTGTGTTAGCCTTCATATATTTTCGTGCCAGGGAGTGAGATCGAAGAAAAAAGAAGCTCCATCTTAGGATAAAACTGAAGTTGTTGAACTTCCAACCAAGATATATTGCACAAGGCAACAGAAAAAAAACAGGCATTGTCTCCTTTGGAACACTCCACATCTTGCCTTGAAAAGTCTCCATTAAAAAGGGCACGTCAGAGTAATGAGGATAATCTGTTTTCTGATTTGGAAGAATCTGAAGACTCTCAACCACTAGTAAGAAGAAGTCACCGAAGACACCAGGAAAGAGAGGTTTTGGACTCTGGGAATAACTTCGATCCTCTGCGTAATCGCAACACACAACTGGAAGAAAGTCTCAATCTGATAGGTGAAGATAGTTCTTCAGATTTTGATGAAGACGGCTTGAAGCTGTTGGAAGTGGAATTGTTGAATACGGACAACAAAGATAATGTTTTTGATTTGCCACAGTTTGTAGCTGCATCGTATACTCCGAAGGGAGACCTGGAAATGTCAATGATTTGCCACTCTTCTTCACAGTCTGATTTCTGTCCTCCACATTTGATGAAGCTCTAGAAATGGTGGAAGAGACACACATAAAATCATGTAGGGTTGACGAATGCTTTGTGGAAACAGGAACTGATTCCACCTTTGATGAAAGTACTGCACAAGATGTTGTTTTTTTTTTTTTTTGGTCAACTGCACAAGATGATCATAAAATTAATTCACTTTGAAAACTTAGATGATCATATTTACTGCACAAGATGTTTTTGGTTGTTATGATGGTCTTCAATGCTTAATTGGTTTTGCAAGAAAGGATATTGAGAACATCTTTGGTGAAACCGCAAAGAGATTTAAGGTGATCCAAGGCCGTAGATCTTCAAAATTATGCAAGGTGGAGGCTGATTATAACTACCATTCTTCACATGGAGTCATTAAATCCTGTGTTTATATTGATGACATAACTAGAGGTGAAGAAAGAATGAAAGTTTCCTTGGAGGATGGAAGAAATGTTGAAGATCTGCCAATCTAGTTTTACATCCCCAATAATTTAGTTTATAAGAACGCCTATGTGAAATTTTCACTTGCTCGTATATCGCATGAGGGTTGCTGTTCGCATTGTTTTGGGGATTGTTTGACATCACCAGTACCTTGCGTCTGTGCGGCTGAAACTGGGGGTCTCTTTGCTTACACTCCGAGAGGATTGGTCAAGGTGAAGTTTCTGGAAGAATGTATATCCTTGAAGCGGGAACCTAAACAAGATCACTACTTGTATTGTAGAAACTGCCCACTTCAAGGGTCTAAGAATGAGAAGAGTTCTGTGCCATGCAAAGGCCATTCGTTACGGAAATTTATAAAGGAATGCTGGTCTAAATGCGGGTGTAACAAGAAATGTGGAAGCCGGATTGTTCAGCAAGGCATCATTGTGAAGTTGCAGGTTAGTTTGTCCTATGTGAATTTCAAGGCCCTAGGTTATAATAACCAGATGGGTATAAATTCTAAAGGCGTCTAAGTGGTTTAATCTATGTTGCAGGTGTTTTTGACACCTGGGAAGGGAAAGGGTGGGGTCTTCGAACTGGAGGACTTGCCACCAGGGGCTTTTGTTTGTGAGTATGTTGGAGAGATATTAACCAACACAGAACTACATGAGTGAAATGTGCAAAGTGCTGGTAACAAGAATACACGCTACCAAGTTCTACTAGATGCAGGCTGGGGTTCAAAGGGTGTCTTGAAAGATGAAGAGGCCCTTTGCTTGGATGCTACAGTTTATGGAAATGTTGCAAGATTTATCAATCACAGGTGTAAAATCCATACTCTTAAAAGTTAACGTAATTGTCCGCTAGCTTTGCATCTGCATTAGACATGTAAATTCAACTTTAACCATTAAGCTATTTTCACTTGCAAGAAACTTAATGAATAGTTATTACACGATCATTAACGAGCATCATTTAAATTAAGGGATGAAACAATTTTAGTTTTCTGCTATCATTAAGATAATTCTGCATCTTCTAGATTTGTGTACATTTATATACATTTGTATCTTATCAGCTGTTCGAAGGAAATGTGTTGCACTTTGTTGCTCAGGTTTATTGAACATTTCAAACTGTTGATTAGCATGCTCTGTTGATAGGTTACACCATTTATCTACTCCTCAAACAAAGAAATTTTCAGATTGCATAAATTCCAGGTTTAGCTGTTTAGCCTTCCTTCATATATAAGTATTTTCTTGTCAGTGGTCTAATTATTGACTGCATCCCTTTACATGGTTTGTAGTTTCTTTATACTCAAATCAATTCAACTGACCTTCTCTACCCAAAATAACCAATTTGGTTTCATGACACCCCTTCTAACATCTTATGGGTGAACATGATCATCTCCGCCACTCTGTCTATCAAAACTCCCCAATTTCTTTGTTCATTATTCAAGGTTAATCTTAGATTGCATGCATATATGAAAGTTAAGTTATTGCCACGTGCAATAAACTTAACGGACAGTTATTATACAATCATTTACGAGCATCACTCAATCTCTTTAATCTTCAATATCTTGATTAATGAGAGCAGGTTAATTTGCTCCTCTCCTTGAATACATCTTTGTTGCTAAAATCTTCTCCTGAAACATTTTACATTTACTGGTCAGATGTTTTGATGCAACCTTGGTAGAGATCCCTGTGGAAGTGGAGACCCCAGATCATCACTATTGTCATGTATGATTTTGCTGCATTCAATGATCTCATCCCTTCAATCTTCTTCGTACTAGTAGTCAAACCAATTCTTAATACAACTGAAAAATGATTTCTTTTATTTATTTCATGCAGATTTCCCTTTTCACCACACGGAATGTCACTGCTATGGAGGAGCTGACTTGGGTAAGAGGGGGTTTCACGAGTATATGATATGTCCAGAATTTACTCACCAAAATATTATTACAAATCAGATTGAGTTTTTGTGTAAAGCACAAATTAGAAAATAGCATCAGACCAGTATCCCGCACTGACAATGCAATTAACAAACAGCAATCATGGTCAATTACCTCACCTGAGTTTTATTTGAGAGTTGAGCATTGAGAGTGAAATATGGAATAGCTCATATTATATTATCACTTCGTTGCCTATCTCGATGCAAGGAATGTGAGAAATCTTGGCCCAATCTTGTCCCGTCTTATTCTTATACTTTTTCTCCCGGGCAGAACATCTATAGATACTTAGCCTTAGAAGAGATGGCGGCAAACCCTCTTCTAGCAGGCACTAGAGATTGTCACACTGTCTAATATGTAGATTTTGAAGAGAAGTGAGGTGTTCAAGACCCTTTCCGTCCAAAGATTTCAGAGTTGATAGAGAAGAGATGTAGAGACTGCGAAGAGTGGTAGGGAGCAGTTGTTCCTTGAGCAACGTCTCCAAGACATGGTCACTTCCAACTATAACAAATGATTCAAGGGAGACAATATTGCTTGCAAACCCCAGTTACAGTACTTTCCCGCTGATGAAGATGAATCCCTCAGTCTCTTACAATTCTCAATGCTAAACTTTCGGAGGTTGGGAGGCAAACCCCAATCTTCTACAAATGACTCCGGATTCGAAACATCCCCTATCGACAAAGATCGAAGGGCTATGAGGGTGTGAATGCGTCTGGGGAATGACTTCAATTTCTCGCATCCATGGACTAAAAAGAAACTCAGGGGAAAACACAAGTTATTGAGATGGCTGAGATTCTCATCAATGGAAAGGGATTCCAGATTCTCACATTCCCCAATGTAAAGGCTCGTCAATTTGGGAAAAATGCCCAACGATAAGAACCTCATTGAATCACAGCTCTTTCGTATATACAAACGGTCAAGCGATGTCAATTTGGCCAACGTCTCATCGGCTAGGAATTCTAATTTCCTACAACCGTATATAGAAAGTGATGTCAACGTAGTGGGTAGGCCATCTTTAGGGAACGACGACAGCGTTGGACATTGCCAAAGAAACAAACTTTGAAGACGATTGTAGTTGGGTAAGCATTGTACGTCAACAACAATTCCAATGTAAAGTTGGGACATGAACTCTGTCTCTAATAATGATAACAGACCTGCCTGGCATTGTTCTATATCCAATTATTCAAGAGGTTTGTAGTTAAGACTACTGGTAGTTGTGGTAGTGGGCTTTACATCATGTAAAACTTGACACCAAATCACCCTAAGCTTCTTCAAGCAAGGTAGCTCACAAGGCAAGCTTCCTCTCAGTTTCGGACATTCAGTTACAATCAGCTCCTGGAGACGAGGAAAGTCTGGACCATATTCACCTCCACTTGCACTTGCACTTGGTACCCATTCCTCCCACTCTTCCATCTCCCTAAACACCAGCCTCTCTAGACATTGAAATGGCTGAATTAGAGAAGCTCCATTTCTGCCATAGAATTCCACGCCAATTGTCTTAAAAGACTTCATTCTTTCTATACAGAGCTCTTTGAGACTAGGTAGCCGCCCAACTGGAGGCAGCGACCAACAATATCTACAATCACTGAGATGCATGACTTGTATGTTAGAGAAAGAAGAGTCTCCTAACCAATTTGGGAAATTGGTTCCACCATAGAATCTGATGGTTAGTTTCTTCAAATTCACGCAAGGCTGGAGCTTGTCAAGTACATCTTTCTCCTTTTGGGAATCATCAGCATCCTCCACACCCCATGAAAACTCTCTTTGAGATCTTTCTTGTCCTTCATATTGGCTTGCAGTGCACCCCTCACATCAACTACATTTTGTAGCTTCAAAATTGAAAGTTTTCCTCCAAGCTGCGACAACTCCCTCAATTCTCCTATGCTTGACCCAGTAGATTTTCCCACAACAAAAGCAGTCAATGTTCTCAAACTTTTCAGTCTACCCATTTGCACAGACATCTCTTCAATTTTAGTTCCCCAGACATCAAGATGATGCAAATTAATCAACTCCCTCGTGCCTGCAAGCAATTTAGTAAGAGACCTACAATATGCCAACGTTAATTTATGTAAATTAATCAATTTTCTAATGTTTGCAGGCAATTCAAGGAGAGATGAACAATTTGACAATAGTAATGTCTGTAAGTTGTAGAGTTTGCAAAGTGCCCCAGGTAACCTTTTAATTGCGGTATGGGAAAGATCCAAGTAGCGCAAGTGAATGAGGTTTCCAATAGAATCAGGTAACTCGATGACATTTTTGTAAAGTGACAATGATACCACCTGTAAACATCTTAGTGATGGCAACAAATCTTTCATAACTTTTCTACTTATGTAGTTATTGCCATTAGCCTACGAACACACATTACAATGTAGTAAATCAACTTACGTATTCACTATATCTTTGCATTCCTTGACAGGATTTGACCCAAATTCTGCTTTGGAATCTAAGCTGAACCCTATGCGTATCCTACACCTGGAGGGTGCTGGGCACACTTGACCAAATTGCCCTTCAACTAAGTCTCAAAATTCTTTTTCAAGTTTGACTTATGCTAGAAATTCGACAGTCTCCCTTGTAAATTGCTCGTTTCCCAATAACTTTCCGCATGTAAATATACAATTAAAATTGAAAAACAAATCCCAAACATTCAGCATGCATCAGACAAATAACTTGAAGGGCCTCAGGCCTCCATAAATCAAATCAAACAAATCGTATCGTTCTCCCAACTGAAATTGATCCCAACTTATGGAACAACATGAATACTTTAACAGATTTCAAAATAACTTAACGGAACAACTTTTCAATCACTTGGTCTCGTGGTTGCACCTAGTAACTCTAGATTGCCTACATACCCTTAACAAGGGATCAAGTCACACATAGTTCTTTCAGCAAAACTTATAAGTAATTCAAATCCATCCGTTGAAACTCAAACAAGGGCTATTGATGTTAGAACAATCTTCCATTTGTCCCACGTGCATTAAATATATCTATACACATACACATATATATATATATATATACACACATATTACTTAATAGTAGAAAAACGATAAGATTAATAAAATAGCATTTATTTGTAGAAAATCCTTAAAACTTGGAAACCTTTAATTCTTGTGTCATAAAATCAGAAATTAGGTATTAAAACTTTTACTCAAAAATACCAAGATGAAATCATCAGTTTTACTTTAATCCTCTTAAAACCAACATATTCTCCACCCAAGCGTACCCCCATTCTTGATCCGTCAATTTCACCTATTTTTCCATCAATTCCAGTAATGTACCGTTAATTCCTGATGTCACATAATGTGACACGTCATCGCAGGCCTCGGAGACACAAAGTCAACCTGAGTCGCAATCTTCGAAGGCCCTGGAGACACAAAGTCAACCTGAGCCGCAATCTTCGAAGGCCTCAGAGACACAGTCAACCTGAGCCGCAATCATCACAGGAACTCGGGGGACAGGTAGTCAGCCCGAGAATGCACATCCTCGCACCACACGGTTCAGGCGTTCCCGAAACTCGTGGGGCATTGTTGTAAATGAAAAGGTGACTGGGGGGGTACTCCCGTGGTGGGTTTGAAATCTAAATTCCGAAACTTATCATAAATTTTCCTTATTCAACAAATCCATTTTTAGACGCTTATATCAACTAATGTCCATGATTCATCATCTTCAAACCACTGAGTATGTATATATATATATATATATATATATATATATATTTCTAACTCTAAGTCTCTTTCTAGGGTGGAGGAAGAAGCGGTGAAAGAATGTCTTGCAGGGTATTATATATATATATATATTAAATTTAAACATATAATAAGACATTTAATTAATTTCTCGTCCACACCAAATCTAGTTAATAAGCCGCTTCCAACTTTACACAACCATACATAGCATAAAACCCTTAGAAAATGAAAGCGATTACCTAATAACCCATAAAAATTTGAATAATCCAGTATCACCCAGTCATACACATTAATAATACTCATAATAATAATAAATAAATAAACAACAAGATAAACTTCAAATATCCAATATTTCGAATAACACCCAAGATTATCATCAAATGCTAGAACACAAACTCAGAATCCAAACATAATCAAATAATTCACAAACAGTCAAACCTCGTTTACACGGTCGTTCTACAACTACTCGAAGGGTGAAACTACATCGGAAGACTCACGGTCAACTGAGGGTCAAACTTCCTAAAACTGGTCAACCTGGCTTACGGGGCCCACGACCTCCAGTTTTCCGATCCAAAAGTTCCTAGGGGTTTAGCAAGGTTTAATAAACATGTTCTGCCAATTTGGTCAGAGTTCGAACGGTCGGATCGCTGAGATCGCATGATCGAAAGGTTATCATTAATCTAAACTTTGAATTATCGAATCGGAGTATCCGGGACTCCAATTATTGATCCGTGAATTCTTACATGATCCTAGAGGTCCCTAGATCAACATATTTGAAAATGAAGTCAATCCAACAATCCGAACATATCGAACCCGAATAGTGCTTAATATGTGATATCTGCTCAACCGTCAAACGGTAACCAAAATGAAATATGAACATACCGTCGTGCTCGGGACAACATGAGGATCATTTTAGGACCAAGAGGGATACCCAAACAGTGCCCACACGCTACTAGCGCGTGTGTCCAAAGTGATTCCGCGATCGGAAAATCTCCAAACTGCCGGTCAAGACCTATACCTACATGATTAGGAGATTGAGTGGAGCAACTTTTATTTTTTGACCAACCCCAAAAAGTAGCCGGAAGTGGTCCGAATCACGAGCCGAAAACGGCAAAATTCAATCACATATTCGAGTTACCAAATGCAAAAATCAATCCTAAACAACACAACCAGCAGCTAGAACACATTGAGAGGATAAAAAAAAGCATATCTAGATTGAAAAAAATGGTGGCCAAAATGGTCAGAAACGACGTCGGAAGTTTGCGAGTGAAAATCGGCCCGAGTTCAAGTTTTTCTGGTGGCTGGAGCGGCGGGCTTCGTCAGAGGTGGGGTGGGTCGGGTAGAGGATGGCTGGTTGAACGTTCTGGTACCGGCCTTGTGGCCAGTGGTGGTTGGATGCGGTGGTTGCTAGCCAAAATAGTGGCCGGTTGTTCGTGGGAGAGAGAGAGAGAGAGAGAATCTGGTTTTTAAAAATCTCTTTTGGAAATAATTACAATTTTGCCACTAGATTATTTTTTATCGTAACTTCCTCGTTACAACTCCGATTTAAGCCCACTACGTGTCTACGGACTCATCTCGATGTGCTCTACGTAAGGGTACTGCTAAAAAGCCAACTTTCAAACCATGAAATATTCTCGGGGTAAAATTGTCTTTTTCTTGAATAATTTAATATTTAACTATTAATTTGGGACCGGGTTATTACATTCCTCATCAACTGTGCGGGATGATAATGAATCCATATAATATATGGTCTCACAATTATCAACACTATCCCTACACAAAATGAGGAGAGGTTAAATAGTTTAGAGTTGCTGCCTAATTGCAAAGAAAATCTTGTTAAGAGGACTAATCCTGGATTATAAGGCACCAAGAAAATTTGATCCCCATCTGCCTTTTCAAGTTGATTTGCTAGATGCTGTGATTTTTGAGATAACGGTCTAGATTGAGCTCTAACTTGGGCAGGGTCGACAAGGCCAACAAGTTTTACCATATTTTCCATTTTTAAGAAGTCAAATAGGTACCTAAATATATGAAATTCAATGTGTTTTTATTTATTTTAAAGAAACTGAATTGTAAAATGAAAATTGGATTTTTAGGTTTACCTCATGTATACTGCAATCACAGTGGCTCCTATTTCAACCATGGATGCAAACTGAAAAATATCTTCATGCAAGATGAAGGTTTCACGCTCAAAGCCAAACACTTCCTTCGCAATTGTAATTCTCAAGGTTTTGCCAAAAGCCTTTAGTGTCGTCTTCGCATAATAGCAAAGGGCTGTTAGAGATAGTGGCAAGTCTAGCTTTGAGAAATCATGTTTCAAGCAATAAAGAAAGATATATAAGATAGCTTTTACAACAAGTAAAATAAACAACAGTAACTAAACCATCCAAACCATCGTGGTATTTAAATCCAAATGACGTAGTAAAGGATTTCAAACGATGGTAAATAAACACTGTCATTGTGTACAATTTCTAACATCGCAATGCAAAAAAATGGTCGTCTAAATTAAATGCGAAAAGCAGAGAAATAAAAAGTTAATAGAAAACCAACATTATTTAGCAGAATTACAGATAAAAACAATTGCACAGAGAGAGATATATATATATATAGTGTGAGTGAGTGAAGATAGCTTGTAAAACAAGTAAAATAAAACCATCGTCTAACTCAACCATCTAAAGTGTCGTGGTATTTCATTCCTGACGCAGTCAACACCGACGTACTATGAAATTTCAAATGGTGGTAAATAAATACCGTCGTTATTTGTGATTTCTAACGTCGGTGATGAAAAATAGCGACGTCTAATTAAAATCAAAAAGCAGAAAAAAGCAAATTTCAGAAAATTTACCATTTCATCTTTGATGTGCTTCAGTAGGATCAAGCTTGGGATTTTCATCCTCTAAAACAAGGGGTCTCACATTCGTAGCACCCGAGCTGCTTGCTTTGTTAGACATTGGATTTTTGGGACTTTGCTCTTGAGGCACTATTGGAATTGGGGTAATTGGTGTAGGAATTTCAAAACATTTTTCCAAAGTTCATTTGAATATTAAACATGCATTTAATCAAATTAATCGCAGCGGAAGTCTAAGGTGGTTGTTTAAATTCAAAAACAAAACTTCTTCCAAGTATCTTAAGCCATGAACATTGATATGTTTTTCATAATTGAAAATTCAAGAGAAAGGATAAGATCTAATTACCCTTGAAGCAATTATATGAACCAATTTGTGTTTGGTCTTCTCTTGATGATTTCCTCTTTGTTGATCTCCTATTTGATCTTTGATCTTTGCTCCTTGATCTTTCTCCTCCATGTGAGCCACAAAAGTATATGGCCTCTAAGTCTCCACACCAATGGAACCTTGAGATGAGAAGAAGTATCTTGAGAATACTTGGATGCTAGTGCAAGATTCTCAAGATAGGTTTCAATCTAAACCACTTTGAAAGATGAAAGTGTTTCACTCTTGAAAAACTCTCCTTTTTCTCTCTTTGATCTCCCAAACCTATTTGGTTGATGTTGGATTGTGTTTGTGTGTTAATGAGCTTATGGAAACAATTCCCATACACATTCACTTAAGCATTTTCAGCCAAACCCCATTGGGCTTCCAAAATTGGGCCTTATGACACTTAAACCATAATATTTAGTTGTCTTAAGTCCTTGGGCTTGATACCCAACCATTTGGTTTTCCCGTTAACTATTACCGAGGCCCAAATACGTTTTTACACGTAGTAAATCATCCACATCAAATCAATCAAATTGATTTCCTCATTCTCATTTGTATTACTCAAAGTTAACCATTTAAGGTGTGCGATCCATTAGGTTCTAATTAGCAAGACAGTGGGAAAATATTAGAACTCTTTCTAACCAACTGGAATTAAAACCCCTTTTTAATTCTTCCTTTATTTGGATCAATCACAATCAATCCTAGGACTTCCACAAGCCAAGAGTGACATCTAGCAATATATCGAGGCTACCCAAGCTAACCAGAATAGATGAAGAACCTATTCAGTTGAAATTACAATGCAATACGGTCCTTCTCTTATACAATGTTTCAAATCATATTATTAGGGTACGGATTGTTTATGTCAAACCCCTAATATGATTTATAACCTCATGTGATTCAAAAGAACATTATTAAGAACAACTTTCTAAATCAAGCTCAAAATACTTTGGCCAAAGATTTACTGAATCACATCTTGAAACATTCTCCTTCTTTATCGAAAGTAGAGATTCCTTATTGTACATTCACATGCCCCTATGATGAATTAAGAGATCCCAACAACACTTAAGACAAATCTTTTACGGCTTGCCTTTAAGAGCTATCAAAGATCAATAACGCATCACAGGACAACCATGATGCCTCAGGTCTAAGGACTAATTTGCATTATTGCAACTATGAGTTCTCATTTGACATGTAGATAAATACTCCATATGAGAACTACGGTTTATCGCGTTCAGTGTACTCATTCATTAATGAGCACCCACATACTTGTATTAGTGTCAACTACACAAATGGTTTGAGACTAACCATCCTCCCAATTGAGCATACATAATATGTGCTAATCTTGATGGTTTATCAATGCCCATTTGATAACCTATGATTAGGAACATTTTGGGATACTACAATTAGAGATTAAAGGTCTCATGAATCTAATCTTCTTTAGATTACTTTATCTCTTATTTAGCATACCCTGGACATTTGTTTCTTTAGACGATGTAAAAGATAACAAATAAGTTTGCCCTTTATATATCATATACGAAATGTATTCTAAGGAGATTACATCAAATGTATTGGCTCTTAGGGCACATTTCTAACAATTGGATGTTTGAGCAAGCTGGGATCAAAATTGGGAATTAGTTGGTTGAATTGTTTCAACATATATTCCCTCTCAGCTTGTAGCAATTCCTTGGTTCAAGCCTCCATCTTCAAACTCTCTTCTCTAACGGCCTCTAATACACTTTCCTTCAGTTTATCGGCAAACTTTATTCTTTGTTGTTTGGGTATATTGATGTATTGACTAGGGGAAACCCCAGTTCGTAAGCCTCTTTCTCTCTCACCATGCTCAGGTGTTCCCAAAGCTATAGTCAATACATCATTACTTCCAGAAACTATAACAGTGTCATCAAACACTTGTTTTTTCAGTTCATCCTAAAAGAGAGAGAGAGTGTGTGTAAGTGAGTGAAGATAGTTGTAAAACAGATAAAATAAAAAGACCCTAACTAAAAAATCTAAATCGTCGTGGTATTTCACTGAAGACGACTGTTTCTTGACAAAACTAACGTAGTATGGAATTTCAAACGGTTGTAAATTAATATCGTTGTGTAGAAATTCTAACATCGGCCCTCCAAAAAACCGTCATATAATTCAAATGCGGAGACTTAAAAAAGTCCACAAAAAATCAATTGCGAGAGAGAGAGAGAGAGAGAGAGAGAGAGAGAGAGTGTGTGTGTGTGTGTAAATGAAGATAGCTTGTAAAAGATTTAAAATAAATGTCAAACTCAAAAATATAAACAGTCGTAGTAATTCACTCTAAACGTCTATATCTTGAAAAAAACCGATGTACTATGGAATTTTAAACGATGGTAAATCAAAACCGTCGTTGTGTGGGATTTCTAAAAACGTTTAAAAAAACAAACGACGTCTAATTCAAATTCAAAATACTCTGTATTTCAAATTTAAAACAAAGTGAGTGAGGCTTACAATTAATTTTGCTTTCTCTGCAACCTTTGAATTGGGGATGTTTCCCTGTTTGTCTTCTCTAGACTTCCTCCATAATAGAGAACGATCAATTTCTTCCCGGGCATGATTTCCTCCAATTGGTCCTCCAAACCAACATACCCTTTTCGAGACAACTTATGATTGTACTCATATTTTTCCCTTCACTGTGATTGTTCAGTATGCACAACCACAAATTATGGGGATAACCTTGAAGCTACAAAGGCATCCCAATCCGGTTTCTCTGTGAATTTATATAGTTGAGGGGGTTCTTTTTAACTTCTCATTTTCATTTGTGAATGGAATAATAAACTGCCTTGTTAAGGTAGACTTGAAATACTTTCAATTTTTTTTTTTTACAACAAATGATAACACTAACTTCTTGCCCCCTTGCCCAACAACATAAACCATCTGAACAGCTTCCCAAATTTGCTCCTTTATATCATTGGGCAATTCATGACATAACCCGCCCCAAATTCCTCCGAAGTCTCTGATCGACCCTGCGGTTTTTCTGACATCTAACCGATGTTGGGCCCACTTACTAAAACATCATCTTCTCCGAAACAAAGGAAAAGGGGTCGAGACTCCTACCGAAATTTCGGTAGAAGTCTCCCTGAAGAATGAACTTTACCAAGTTTTCCACTTGTGAAAAACAACATAAATAATAGTCCAACTGCCAACACGCACAATGCAACAGCACACAAATTACAAAATAGGCCTCCGACCTTAAATTCAACCATACACGGGCAATATCAGAGCAGTCTAAGAATCTCTAGTTAAACAACCAAAGTAAAAGTTTCAAGGAAATGGACAACAAGTGTCCTACAATTAAGTCGAGGCATGAGAAGAGGAAGGCTTGGCTTGACTACTTGACATGCGTCAACTATTGTCTGGGTGGCGCAAAACAGAAAATTGTAAGTGGACAAAAACAAAATTTTAACATAATTGTAAACAAACATCCTAACCCCCACCGTTTTGGAAAACGATGACAAAACATGCAACGAAAACCATTTATATACATAATCAATTTTAAAATCAAGGTATTCCATAATCTCGATATAACATATAACACAAACTCAAACTGGACCTTTTGCCCTTCCTAGACCACTCTCTTCCAATACACATGTCTGTAAGCACAACAAGCGAGGAAGAATCCTCACAAATAAATAAAGAATATATATATATGTGTGTGTGTGTGTGTTTGTACCATCTAAAATGGGCAAAACTTAGTTAGAACCTTAAACCAAACAACTCTTCTAGGGACTTTTGGCTCTGATACCAGGTATTGGCCCAGCCTCTTAAGAGCAAATTTTTTAAATCAATTTTAAGCTTACGTGCGGAAGGTAGTGTGGAGACGTAGAGAATAAACAAAATTATTTTAAGGAATCCAAACATCCAAAGCCAAAACCATGGATAGGAATATAACGAAATTAGAAACGATATCAAACTTAATATCATTAATATTTAACAAACTTATATAGAAGCAGGAAGCAGTAGTGCTTAACAGAAGCTTCGCAGAAGTAGCACTTGGAAACACTCAAAACACTCCAAACACTTAAACACTCAAAATTCAAAGTTTATTTTTCTTCTGAGGCAATATTTTTTGATGATCCACAACTGAGGAGTAGTCCTCAATTTAAAGCCTCGGGGCTGTTGATGTGTCAATCAGGGACAGGAAGTCACAAAGCAGCCTACAGTAGAGCGGCATCTTCACTTTGATGATTCTGGCTGAACTTTCATGCAACTGGCCAAAAGAAAACGCAATCTCTTGCAAAAGTAAGGTAAAAGTAAAGTTAAAGCAGAAGCATCTTGCTTTAACTAGAGGAAAAGCAAAAGTAAAATGCTTTTAATGTAAAATTACTATGAGTACAAATTGTCTTCTTATTAGACGGAATATTACTGAGGCCCACCAGAAAGATCTGGATGTTAGTTGTCGAGCATATCTTCGTTAGCAAAAGGGTCCACCTCTTCTCCAGGCTGAGTGGCAGGGCGCCGTGCCATGAATTCGTCATCTAGATCCAAGATCTCTAGAACTTTCTTTTTCAATTCTTCTTTTGATGAGTTTGAGCCTAGCTGGTCTAGTTGTAACCTTTGAGAAACACTTAAACTAGCAGAAGAAGTGACCAAAGGCTGAGCAGCAACTGGGTCAAAAGATGGGATGAGCGTTGGGGTGATCTTGGCAGGGGCCAAGTGATCTCTAGTGAATTTATCCCACCATCAGATTAAGATACTTCGGACTAAGTTAGGAATATAAGTCCATTCCTCATCAACGTCTTCCGAAATAACATATTCCCATTTTAATATCCATGGTAGTTCATACATTATCATGAACCACATGAACAAAGTCCTTCCATCAAGATGAATTTTATTCAATTTACAAAATTTCATTTGAAAAGATTCCTTAATTTCAGGAGGAAGGTATTCCATAGTAGGACCCCAAATAAGGAAAAAGCTCTTGAACCAATTAGGGAGTTCTTTCATAGCTCGAAGCTTAAACTGGATAAACCAAGAATGAGAATAATTTTGATTTTGAAAACATAAGACATATTCCCATGCTTTTTTATAATCCCAGAAATTATATGAATATGGCCTAATTCCAGGACGGATAAATCTTTTGGCCCTTTCAGGGCTAGGACCCCATTTATCCAAGGAGATGGCGTTTAGAATTTGAATTTTTGAGAATGTTGTAGTATTGGTATTTTCACCCCTTTGACGATGAACTATATTAACAGACTTGGTTTCAATTAGAAGACTTTCATAGACGGGGCTTATTTAAGAGAGGAAGGTTATCCCTTAAATATTTTTCAGCTAGAAAATTCGGGTGTTTGTCTAGATCACTCATTTCAATGATCGCTACAGACATATTCATATATTCACGGAATGGATTCTCAGCAATCTGCTTCTCCATACCCTTATTATATGGAGAAGAGGTCATCGATGGCTTTGGACCAGGCGGGGATGACTTAGCAAGAGCCGAGGAGCTCTTATTGGGAGTCATTTGTCCAAAACTTCTGGCTTGCACCCTACAAAAATTCCCGAGTTAAAAAGTCTAGGAGTGCGTTAGTTTCACCTTTGATAAATTCAATATCAAAATCAAAAGCAGAAAGAATTCCTTGCCATATTGCCAAAATCTGTTTTGATGCTAGATTTTTTACATCTTTCAAACAAATGTCCTTTGCAGCCTTGCAATCTACTCTTATCAAGAATCTTTTATTTAAAAGATCACTTTCAAATTTAGAAACATGGACAGTGGCTAACATTTCCTTTTTAATAGTGGAATAGTTCTTCTAAGATGGTTTCCCAATTCCAGAGGTTAATCTAACCAATTGTTCTGAGTTATCAACTTTCTGTTTTAGGATTCCTCCATACCCAATTTCTGAAGCATCGGTTTCTACTATTTTAAAGGCTTCGGGGATGGCTAAGGCTAAACAAGGAAGTTCTTTGACTTTGATTTTTAGTCTCCTAACAGCTTTAGTGTGTTCATCTGTCTATGGAACTGGGTTCTTTTTCAACCTTTGGTATAACAATTTTGAATCTTGGGCCAAATCCTTATAAAAATCTTTTATGTAATTGAGACTTCCTAAGAACCTTTGTAACTGTTGCTGTCCCTAATTTCATCAAGGAACTTATCGGCAAAGGATATTGCTTGATCAATCAGAACTATCAGTCCCTTATTAATATTGTGTCCCAAAAAACGAACTTTCGAAGAAAATAATTTCATTTTCTTTGCCGAAACCACTAATCCTGCATGCTTCACAACTTTCAAGAAAATATTCAGATGTTTAAAGTGTTGTTCTAATGAATTAGAATAAACCAAAACCTCATCAATATAAACAACGATGAAAGCAGTGTAAGGATTAAATATATGATTCATAATATTTTGAAACTAGAGGGGGCATTTTTTAATCCAAAGGTAGAACATTCCATTCGTAATGTCCAAAGGGGACATTAAAGGCTGTTTTGTATCTATCCTTTTCTGTGATATGGATTTGCCAATATCCTGATTTCATATTAAATTTAGAAAAAATGACTGCCTTATTTAACCTATCTAAGAGATCCTTTTTATTATGAATTAGGTATCTAACCCATTTTAAGGATTTATTAAGAGGTTTATAATTTATCACCAATCTAGGTACTCCTCTTTCTAATTCTCCCGCGTTTTCTACGTAAAAGGCGGAGCAGCTTCATGGAGATGAGCTCTTCCTGATTAACTTCTTATTCAATAAATCTTGAATTTCAGATTTACAAATTTCCATTAGCCTAGCATTCATTTGAATTGGCCTGGCTTTGGTTGGGATTTTCTTTTCATCAAAATCAGGCTCATAAGGCAATTCAATTATGTGCTTCTTCCTATTCCAAAAGGCATCGGGTATTTCGAGCACAGACTTGATTTTCGAACATCTTTTGGACTTCTTCAATTCTTTCTCTTATCTTACTATTTTGCAATTGTTCCTCTATTCTTTTGTACTACATTTCTTCTTTCATATGATATAGATAATTTTTTTTTTTTGAATTTCATTAATATACTTAGGCTTCAGTGGTTGAGACAACCTAAAGGCTATAGGTTGACCTTCTACCTCAGTTCTAATTCCCTCTTTAGAAACACAGAAAGGAAAAAGCATATTAACGAAGGGTGCATTTTTTCTCACCACTTTAACCATAGGTGTACCCTCACCACCATCCTCAATGCTTGACTCGTGTCCATAAACATAACCACAGTTCCATAAATACAAAGCAAAAGTTAACTATAGTTATGTCTATGGACACGTGTCAAGCATTGAGGATGGTGGTGAGGGTACACCTATGGTTAAAGTGGTGAGCAAAAATGCTCCCTATTAATGAAGGGTGTTCCTAATATTAGAGACTGGTTCAAACCTTTCACCAGAACAAAAGGGGTTTCAAAACAAATACCGTGATTAAGCACAGGAGCGTTAGATAGTTTAAACTGAATTCCCATTCTTTGACTATTAACAGCTGTATGTAGAACCTGGTAGTTTTCTGAAAATACCTAGTGGGTACCACTCCTTCGTTTCTACAGTTAAGATCGGCTCCTGTGTCTATCAGCCCTTCAACTGTAAACTTGTAGGTTTTATCAGTCACAATGGTTATCATCACATACCACTTTTGTGCTATCACTTTGTCTATTGTAATAACCCAATCCTAAATCATTTTTTAATTATTAATTTATTAAAGTAAAAGACAATTTTACCCCGGGAATATTTTAATGGTCTAAAAGTTGACTTTTTGTTCAGGAAGGAATTTGGGAATTTCAATTGTATCGTTGCGTAGAGCACGTAGTGGGCTCGAATCGGAGTTGTAACCAGTAAATAACTCAAAATTGTTTTTTTTAAACAAGATTTCCTTCTCTCTCTCTCTCTCTTGCGAACATACCCCCTCCCCCATTTTTTTTTCTCTCTCACGACAACACCTTCACCACGTCACCCCAAACGAACCACCTCACTTCCTCTTCCAGCCCCAGCCCTCTGCCGCCTCGCAATCTGCCGTCTTCGTGGCCGGAAACAGCCACGAAATAGGCCGGTTCGACAGTTTTTTGAAATCTTTCGGGAGCTTGTTCTCCCACTTCTATCCACCAAATCTTTCGAATGAGGTATGCTTTTCTATCCTTTCGACGTGATCTAACTGCTGGTTGTGTTAATTATGAGAAATTCTGCGTTTTGGTAGTTAAATAAGCTATTGAAAATCTGCGATTTTCGGTTGACTTTTTGGGGTTGGTTCAAGAACAAAAGTTGCTCCACTCTATATGAGAAATAGTATGATAATTTTTTAGGAAAGGATTTTAAACCACCATAGGTACCCAAAATGTTGCCTTCGGATAATATGTTGCCTTACGATAAATTGTTGCCTTCAGTTATAATAATGTCCATGGACATTCAAGTTGCGTTCGGTTGAGTCAGCTTGCGTTTGACATTTACCCCACAAGTCTTAGGGATATCCGGACTGTCAAGAGCGAGGATGCAGCTCAGGTTGACCAAGTGTCTCCTGAGTCTTGCGAGGAATGCGACTCAGGTCAACTTTGTGTTACCAAGGCCTGCAAGGATGCGTCACACTACGTGACACAACGAATTGACAGTAATGTGGGAATTAAATAGAAAATCATGGAATTGACGGATTTATTATGGATACACCTAAGTGGAGGAAATTATTTCTTTATAATGCTTTCAAAAGGTTTTGATAATTCATTTGAATGCATGATTAATAATATGTATATAAATATGCATGTCCTAAATTCTTGTACGAATATAGAAAAGGAATATAATCGAACTTTCTAAATGGTTTTAATAGTGGGGTTAGTATGTTAATGCTTTATTTTCCAAAACTTTATTTTTGTCCACTCACACTTTTAAATGTTTCAACCCCCCAGGCAGGAGTCGCGTACTCAAGCACCACCACAAGGCGGCCGTCACTCTTCATTCCTCCTTTTTCTTTATGTAGGATATCCTGCTGTGACTCTTGATATTTTATTCTATACTTCTAAATTAGTTGCTCTAAAATTGCCCTAGGACTTCTGTAAGGCCTGAGGCCATAAAGATTGATGGTTGGTTGCATGAATCCTTTTATTGTGCATGCTGAACGTTTGGGTTATAAATTGTTTTTCGTGTAGGTGTAAATTTTTGGGAAACGAGTATTTACAGGGGAGACTCTGGCGAATTTTCGCAGAAGTCAAACTTGAAGTTAATTTTATTTTTGGTTAGAAGGGCAATTTGGTCAAAAGTGTTCGTCACCTGCCAAGTGGCAGGCATGCACAGAATTCGCCACATATCTCAAAGTGGAATTTGGGTCAGGTCTTGTCAACTGGTATCAGAGCATTAGGTTTAAATTCTTGTAGACTTCGCACCTTGTGTGCATTCTTGTTTTGATGAATTCATGTTTCTTGTGACATAATCATGGGCCCTAAGCATGGTGGTACTCATAGAGGGACCTGCCAGTCGTCCCGACTTCGGGGACAGGATCCCCATCCTAAGCCAGAGAATGATCCAATTCCGAGCCCAACACCTGAACAGGCTGAACAACGTCTTATGTAGGACGTCAGACAAGGGCAGCATCGGTGATGGCTACTCCAGTAATGGACCCTAATTTTCAACATACACTAGAGTTCTTAACTCAAGCCTTATCTCGGACCGGGCATACCAGAGATGCATCCTTGAGATAAGCAGACCAGGCTAGGAGGATAGGGGCCATGGAATTTAATGGTGATGGTGACCCCACAATGGCTGAAGAATGGATAGAGAAAATGGAAAGAATTATGGATGTGATGAACGTTCAATAGGAGCGTAGAGTGGTGTTGGCCACCTTCTTACTTTCTAGAAATGCAAGATATTGGTGGGAATCAATCAGAAGATGGTACCAGGACCCCTCAACCATCACGTGGCAAGTTTTTCGTACAACATTTGATGAGCAGTTCTATCCTTTGGCCTATCAAAATATGAAGATGGAGGAATTTCTTCAGCTTGAAGGGGCAGGTATGACGGTGCTAGAGTATGAAAATAAATTTAATGAACTATCCCAGTATTGCACACCATTGGTAGCAGACGAGAGGAAGAAATGTCAGTTGTTTACTAGAGGTTTGAAGGCATTCATCCGTGACATCATGGTGGGACAACGTTTGGTAAACTTTGGTGATCTGGTGATGTTTGCTTCGTTGATTGAGAGTAGTCAAATGATGGTCTGGGGACGAGGTTATTCCCGCCAGTCAGGGATAATCCAAGAGGGGTAGTTTCAGTTCTGGATCATCTAGTGGCCATAGTTATGGAGGCTTTCGAGCTGGAGTCAGTTCCAGTGGTGGATCTAATCAAAGTGGTAGTTCTGGACCCCGTTCTGTAGATGGTACAGCTAGAAGCTTCGGGAGACAGTTGCAGACGGTTTATAGGAGAAGGAGTCGCCCCCAATGTGCCTTGTGTAATAGATATCATATTGGGCCATGTTAGCAGGGTGCCACTAGGTGCTATCATTGTGGACAGTCGAGGGCATTTTTGGAGGGAGTGCCCGATGCTACTGCAAGGTAGAGAAATCACTGTTGGGCCAACCCAGGGGAGCGGAGTCCAGAGCCAAGTGCAGGGTACATCTTAGTTTGGGGGAGCCTCATCTAGCGGTGGGGCCCATACTAGGTCAGCTAGCAGAGGAGAAAATCAGGAGAGGGGACGTGGTGGACGTTCTAGAGCAACTGGTAGGGAGTACAATATGACTCAACAGGAGGCACATGCATCACCAGATGTTTTTATGGCGACTATGGTATACAGGAATAGTTTGGTTTAGTAGAAAATGTGTTTTTGGAGGTGGACTTCCTGTGGATATTGTGAATTTGGATGTTATTCTGGGCATGGATTGGTTAGCCAAGCGTCGTGCTTCGGTTGATTGTTTCTGAAAGGAGTTCATATTCTGTAGTCCAGGATGACCTGAGGTGACTTTCTATGGGGAGCGAAGGGTTCTTCCATCTTGCTTCATTTATGCCATGACGGTGAGACGGTTACTTAGAAAGGGATGCTCAGGATACTTGGATCATGTGATTGACACACAAGATAATGGATTGCAGTTGGAAGATATTACAGTGGTACAAGAGTTTCCGGATGTATTCGCAGAAGATCTTCTAGGATTACCTCTTGAGTGGGAGATTGAATTTACTATTAAACTTGTTCCAGGAACGGATCCTATTTCTAAGGCGCCGTACAAAATGGTACCAGCGGAATTGAGAGAATTGAAAACTCAGTTGCAGGAGTTGGTGGACAAGGGTTTCATCGAACCCAGTTTTTCTCCTTGGGGTGCACCAGTTCTGTTTGTGAAGAAGAACGATGGCACCATGAGGTTATATATTGATTATAGACAGTTGAACAAGGTTACAGTACGGAACCGATATTAGTTGCCCCGTTTTAATGACTTGTTCATCTTGAGCCCCCAAAGATCGCAATCTTAGCTTGAGCATAACTACTCTCGCGATTCTGCTTGCTTGCGTTTACCCGGTCGGTCTAGATCCTCCAGCTGCTTTCTCATGTCACGAGAATACAACTCTACCATCTTTGTTAGGCTTTTATTCTCATCTCGCAATACTTCTAGCTGGTGTCGATTCACCTCCACTATCCTTGCCCTCTCCCTTTTCAAGCTTTTTATAGCAGTCTGACACTCTTCAACCATACTTCGCTCCGCCGCCAACTGGCCTTTTAGCACCTCTACCTCATGGGATTTTGCAAGTAGGCGATGTCCCAAACTAGCGACACATGTTGTACTCTGCACGCTAGTGTCAGGGCATCACTCGTGACCCGGTTGTCATCCCTTGTCCCGAACACACGTATATCTTTAGAAGTCACTAAATTTCTACCAACTCCAATGGCAACATCGTTGTCCAGGAGTATTGAGTCATTGACGGTCACAGGCCCCCTTGCGGAGGCAAAGTAGGGTACCCATACTGGTGTCGCTGCTTGGCCCCATGTCTGAGTCGGTGGAGCTAGGTTGAGATCCAACGAAAATGGGTAGGAAGAGGCCATTTGATTTCTCACTTTTTCTTTTTCTTGCTTCTTTTCTCTTTCGAGTTTCTTAGTTTGTGTTTTTTGTTTTTTTCCCCTTCTTTTTCCTTCTTATAGACATAGTCTTTGACAAACCCTAGCCAGTGCAGCGTCAGCATTTTCTGAATCTCCAGCATTCCTCGAGTCCCACCACCTTCTCTCTTTCCAACCACACCCAACTCATTTATCACGACGTGACCTTTCTGAACGGACGCGTTCAGTAAAGTCATCACGACTTTGTATGGCCCCGTAATTTCTGCTTGTGGAGTCTGCGGCGCCTCTATGCGTCGACGCGTGTCTCGCTCAGTCTGCCCATGACTAACCAAGAGACGACATTAGGGACCACGTGCTCTCTTTTCAGAAATCCCGCATTTGCACTCCCAATTCACGTTTCATCTTTAAAATAAAAATTAAAAATAAATAAATAAATTGAAACGTGTGGGCTTTGGATTTCATTTTGGGTCAAGTTTTACCATTGTTGGGTTAATTTCATTTTGGGCTGTTTTTGTTTTGGGTTTCAGTTTGCGTATGACTATCTGTTTAGGGCTTACTGTTTTGAGTGTTTTACTGTTTTATTTTTATTTTTATTTGTTTTATTTGTAATTTTTATTTTTGTAATTATTGTATTTTATTTGTGTATTTTAATTCTTGTGTGTTTTATGATTTTTATTTACTTTAGTACCTTTCATTTCTTGTTATGACATTGTTTGTGGCTAATTTTTAAACATTGAGGACAATGTTCATTTCTAGGTTTGGGGGTATTAGAGTTTAGCATGTAAATTTGGTTTTTCCTTAATTTAAATTTTTTTTATTTGCTTGTTTTTATTTTTATTTTTATTTTATTTTTGAGTCTTGTTTTGTTTTGTTTTTGAGTCACTTTCCGAACACATATGATGAGATTGTGATAAATGTTGCATGACTTAAATGAAAATTGAATTTTATTTATTTATTATTTATTATTTTTCTTTTTGTAACTTTTTATTGTAAAAAAAAAAACCTTAAAAAAATAAAAATAAATAAATTTGGCATTGTTCTAGCATGATATGTTCGAAACCTTTGCACTTGCCATTTGTTTCATAATTTTCCAATTAAAGGATTTGCATGATCTAAAGAATTGTATGAAGCATAAATTAGACTTATATAACCAACCATATAAAGTGAGCTTTTGAGCCTTGTACTTCATTTCATGAGTGTTATATATGTACTCTTATTTTCTTGTCATCTAAGTTGTTGTTTGATCTCATTATTCATTGATTTGGTTGAACACTTAAAAGTCATTCATTCTTATGCAATTTGATTTCATGACATTTAAGAAATGATATTAAGGCCCTCTTTGGATCGTTTGTGCCTTTCAAGCTAACCTTATGCATGCTTAAGCATGATTTTCCATTATTAACCATTTTGAGCCTACATGTAAACTTTTTCTTTCATTTACCAATTATATTTCCTCACCTTAGCTTGAAAAACAAATATTTACCTTTCTAAGGAACTCATGAGCTTTAATTGGGATGTGTTTTTCATACTAGGTTTGGGAAGATGTGTTACATTTCAAAAAAATATATATTCACACAATTGGTGAAAGAAAAGAGAAAAGTTGTGATTAAGTGGTGGTTGATTGAAAAATCATTTTTGGGCCTTCAAAATAAATTGGTGGTTGTTCAAATGAAGGTATAAGGAGTTTTGATCATGTAAAAGAAAAAATCTAATCGTGATGATTCGAAGTCTTGTAAACAATTGTTTTATGCTCTTATATTTTGAGTTCCTTGGACTTTGTTTTATCCATACCCTTCATTTCTTACTCACCTTACACCCTTGGCCCCATTACAACCTATGTTAAAGACCTAAATTGATCTTAAATGTCATGTGGTTGAATTGCATACATTTTTCTACTTTTAAGTGTTTGACATCCTTCTTGAGATCATATTAATGCAAATTCTTCATCTTTCTATTTCGAGTTAAGTCCTTATGGTTTAACTCTAATCTCATGTTTATAACTGAGTGTTGCATTATAACCCTCTTCCGAGTGATTCATTTGTGAGAGGACAACTTTCGTGAGATTTGAAGTTGAACTTATGCTTTGTATGACTTTTGAAATTGTGTGAAAACTAAGATTGGGGAATTTGTTGCATTTGGCAATCGTTCACTTTGAGCATATTATGTTTTGAACTTTGCCGCCTTGTAAATAATGTCTAAATTGAGCTTTTATTGTTAAAACTTTTGAGTCATGTGCATGAGTCATTTCTCTTAGAAAATGTTCGGGAAGAATGTTTTGAGTTTTATTTTTATTTTTGATTTTGCTTTTATTTTTGTTTTTGTTATTTTGCTTATAGTGGAGGGTTTCTCTACTATAGCAACACCTCTCACTCGCTTCACAAGAAAATGAGTTAAGTTTGAATGGACGAATGAGTGTGAATAAAGCTTCAATGAACTCAAAACCATGTTGACAACTACTCACTGATCGGTGCATATTTACATATCATTTTGTACCATTCTAACTTATGATTTGGTTATGTTTTTGAGTTAAACTTGTGTTTTTAATAAGTTTTGTGTTTGTTTCAGTGTAATAAGCTTGAGACTCACTAATTGCATTTTGGAGACAAGTTAGCTCAAAATGGTGTCTGCAGATCAACCAACTTCACGGATTGGAATGTACTTGCTCAAGAAGAACCAGATAATGAGCCATACATCATTGGAAAGCTACGGAAGTCTATTTTCTGTAGAATTTTACGGTTCATGATTCCGAGTCTTCTAGAGAAAGTTATACATGTTTTGGCAACTTAAGGTCAAATTCGGCAGCATCTGCGTTACTGGGCCAAAAATCACATTTGAAGGCCTTCCGGATTTTTCCTTGAGTTGGGCTGCATATGCTTGGAAATATAAGACAAAGACCTTCAAGATCCATATTTTTCCAGAATTTTATGGATGGAGAAACAAGCCCAAAACGAGCCCACAAGCTGGCTGCAATGCATTGTTATGCATGACATATGCATGATGAAGTGTTGTTGATTGTGGGAAAGTTTGGTGAAGCATATTCAATTCTTATAATTGAGTGGAATTTTGCAGCAACCAAATGAATTGAAAGATGATTGAAGTGGATGATGCAAGACTAAGCCTAAAGACAAGAAGAATTGTTTTCAAATGCAATTGTGTGTTAGGTTAGGTTGGTGAATTAAGTGTTGTAAGTTGGTGAAGTGAGTGTGGTAGGTAAACCTATTGTCTAATTCAGATTTTCACTTCCCCTAGGCCTATAAATAGGGAACTTCTCTAAGCTTGTAAACACACCCCAAGGGGGGGAGCTCTCAAACACTTCTCTAGAGCTCCCTTCCCTTCTCTCCCTCAAATTCTCTTAGTTTCCTTTGTAGTTCTCAATTGTTGTAATAAGATCATTCTACTAAATTTTCTTTGTACTAAATCTCAAACACTTCTCCTTTCTCTTCTTCTAAATTCTTCAAGCACTCTCTTCTCCAAACACTTCCCAAACACTTCTCCCATTTCCTTCATCAAATTCTCAAAAGTTCTCAAACACATTTCCTTTCTCTCCTCCAAATTTACCAAACACATTTCCCTTCTCTTCCAAAAGTCTCCATGTCTCAAACACTTCACAAACACATTTCTCTCCCTTCCCTAAGTTCTCAAATTCTCCAAGTTCACAAACATTCCCCAAGCTTCCCAAACACCTTACTTTCTCTTCCAAATTCCCCATGTTCTCACCACTTTCTCTTCCAAATTTCCCATGCTCTCGAACACATTCTCTTCCAAAATCCTCAAGCTTTCCAAACACTTTCCTTTCTCTTCCAAATTTCCCATGCTCTCAAACACATTCTCTTCCAAAATCCTCAAAGCTTCCCAAACACCTTCTCTTCCAAATTCTCAAAGTTCTCAAACACTCCCAAAACTCTTCTCCCTTCTCTTTCTCAAACACTTCTCTCTATTCTCATCCAAACTCTCCATGTTCTCAAGTGTTGTACAAAACTTTTTGCTTCTTTTGTTTTCATTTTTGTTTTGTGTAGGAAAACTGAATTGGATTATTCAATCACCAATCCCTGTGGAATCGACTTCGCACTTACATATGCTAAACTACCAACGGCTCGTGCACTTGCGAGTATCACAAGTTGAGGATGCAGCTGAATCCATTTTGGTGCAGCTGAAATCTACACAACACTCACTCGTTTGACACTTCCTGATGACAGTGGAAACTTTGTTATTTATAGTGATGCATCATGACATGGGTTAGGTTGTGTTCTGATGCAGCATGGTAAGGTAATTGCTTATGCTTCTAGGCAACTCAAGAAGCATGAGTTGAATTATCCCACTCATGATCTGGAACTTGCTGCAGTCGTGTTCGCCCTAAAGATTTGGCGACATTATCTTTATTAGGAAACGTGTCATATTTTCTCGGATCATAAAAGTTTAACATATTTATTCACCCAGAAGAAACTGATCAGTACATATTTACATATCATTTTGTACCCTTCTAGCTTATGATTTGGTTATGTTTTTGAGTTAAACTTGTGCTTTTAATTCTTTTTGTGTTTATCTTTCAGTTAATTGAGATTTAGGTAATAATGATGGCTTTGGATAGGAAATGATGCAATCCAAGCATGTGAAGGCCTGATTTGGATGAAGGGAAGAAGAGCTTAAAGACAAACTCATTTTTTGCTACAGTCCATTTCCAGCCCAGTTTCGTAGGTCAACTTCTTGGCCTTGTATCAGCATGCTATGGGGCTCGAATGAAGTGAAGATCTTCATGAAACTTGTTCCAATGGGTGTCTACTATAACATATCCAAAATTCAGCTCCATTGGATAAATCTGGAGTCCGTTACCTAGCAAACACAGAACCATGCTCAGGATGGATCTTATCAGCGCGGAAAATGAGTTAGCAATTTGTTTCGGCCTTAACTTTTTCCTCCGACCTTGGATTGGCCCAAATAACATATGGCTGGAAAGAAGAGATTCTGAACTTCAATTTCAAGTGCTTAAAGTCCTAATTTGATTAAGAGAAGCCCAAGTTGTAAGCCCTTGAAGTTGCTGGTCATGCTGACCTCAGCATGTGCTGGTTGGATGCTTGGTCATGGTGAGCTAGGCATGAGCTATCATTTCTGGTTGGAAGCTTGGTCATGGTGACATGAAGATGACCTAGGGCTGCTAGTGGGATTAATTGGTGAAGTGCATCAACCATTCAAGATTTTCTAATACAAGTGCATCACCCATTTCAGATTTTCTATTACAAGTGCATCAACCATTTTAGATTTTATAATTCAAGTGTTGTATGCATTAGCCATATTGAATTCAGATTTTTCACTTCCCCTAGGCCTATAAATAGGGAAGTTCTCTATGCTTGTAAACACACCCCAAGGGGGGAGCTCTCAAACACTTCTCTAGAGCTCCCTTCCCTTCTCTCCCTCAAATTCTCTTAGTTTCTCTTTCTAGTTTTCAATTGTTGTAATGAAATCTTTTGTGCTGAAATTTTCTTTAAGTCTTTCCAAGTTCTACTTTACTTTTCCTTATGTAAATTCTTTTCTTTAGTTTCAAGTTTGATTAGTTTCCAAGTTTCAATTATGGTTCATGTTCTTATTCATTATGCTTATAAGTTAATATGCTAGTTTGAATGATTGATCACCATTTAGGCTTGCATGTTAGCTATCTTGGTTTGAATTAAGAGTATACACCATGCTTTAATTCGAATTGAACTATGAATAGGAAGAGTATGTATGGACATTCGACAACAGGGATTAGATACATGCTTGGTTGTTTAAATTGTTCTTCTATGCTTAATGGGTCCCTAATGCTTAATTTTAGGTTAGACAACAAATGATCAAATTAGGGAATTAGGAACACAAGGTTATGACCAAACACCATGGCTTAATCATACATTAGCTAGAATCAATCCGTTAATCTAATTGAACTTGGGAACTTATCTGCTTGAGTTAGTTATTTCTTTCTTCCTTGTTTTATTTATTTCCTTTCTTTTTCATTTCTGTTTTGCGTAGGGAAAATGAATTGGATCATTCAATCACCAATCCTCGTGGGATCGACCTCGCACTTACATATGCTATACTACCAAATGGCTCGTGCACTTGCGAGTATCACAAGTTGAGGATGCAGTTGAATCAATTTTGGAGCAGCTGTATCTACGCAACAGAAACTGAACTTGAGACAAAGGAGGTGGTAAGAATTGATAAAGGACTATGACTGTACCATTGAACATCATCCTAGGAAAGAAAATGTTGTGGCTGATGCTCTTAGCAGGAAGTCGTCTAGATCCTTGGTTCATCTCCAAGGGAAATATCTTCCATTATTGGTTGAGTTAAGGAAGTCAAGAGTTGGGTTAAGTTTGGATGATCAAGGAGCTTTGCTTGCTACTCTCTACGTAAGACTGGTGTTAGTGGAACAAATTATTGAAGCCCAGTTATAGGATCCGTTAATATGCACGTTAAGGTTGGAAGTTGAGAATGGTTCAAGGACAGATTATTCGGTGAGGAATGATGGAGCTTTGATGGTAGGAACAAGATTGTATGTACCTGGGGATGAAGCTCTTAAAAGGGAAATTCTTGAGGAGGGCCACTATTCGGCCTTTGCTATGCATCCTGGCAGCACGAAAATGTACCGTACTATGAGGGAGCATTATTGGTGGCCATTCATGAAGAGGGGAATAGCAGAATATGTTAGTAAGTGTTTAGTTTGTTAGCAAGTCAAGGCAGAAACGACAGAAACCATCGGGGTTGCTGCAACCACTTCCGATCCCAGAGTGGAAGTGGGAGCACATTACTATGGACTTCGTGTTCAAACTTCCTAGAACACAGAGCAATCATGATGGAGTTTGGGTAATAGTGGATCGACTCACCAAGTCCGCTCATTTTCTGCCGATGAAAGCAACTTATACTCCGAATAAACTGGCCAAAATTTGTATTGCTAAAATTGTGAGATTGCAAGGGTGCTAGTGTTAATCGTGTCTAACAGAGATCCTCGGTTTACATCCCATTTTTAGACAAAGTTACATGAAGCTTTTGGGACCCAATTGCGGTTCAGGACTACATTTCATCCCCAGACTGATGGAAAATCAAAAAGAACGATCCAACCCATGGAGGATATGCTAAGAGCTTGTGCGCTACAGTTTCGGGGAGATTGGGATGATAAACTGCCTCTCATGGAGTTTGCATATAATAATAGTTATCAATCAAGCATCGGGATGTCGCCCTACGATGCCTTGTATGGAAGGCAGTGTAGAACTCCAATTTATTGGGATGACGTTGGTGAGCAAAGATTGGAAGTAGCTGAAGACATTGAAGCGACAAAGAAACAGGTTAAATTGATCAAGAGAAAGACTCAAGCAGCCCATGATTGACAAAAGAGTTATGCTGATACTAGAAGGAAGGATCTTCAGTTTGAAGTTGGTAACTGGGTGTTCTTAAAGTTGTTGCCTTGGAAAGGTGTGCTGAGATTCGGAAAATGGGGAAAGTTAAGCCCTCGTTACATTGGGCCATACCAGATTTTGGAGTATGTGGGCCCAGTAGCCTACAGATTTGCTTTGCCTTCAGAACTTTCTCGATTACATGACGTATTTCACATCTCCATGCTTTGGAAGTATATTTCAGATCCTTCTCATGTTCTATAGTCGCAACTAATAGAATTGAAGGACGATTTGAGTTTTGTGGAGCAACCCGTTCAAATTTTGGATTGGAAGATACATGTACTACGTTCTAGAGAGATTACACTAGTGAAAGTTCTGGAGGAGTCACACGATGGAAGAGGCCACTTGGGAACCCGAAGAGTAGATGCAGCCCCAGGTACCCTTACCTCTTCGAGTGACAAGTATGAAATTTTGAGGACGAAATTTTTATAAGGGGGGTAGATTGTAACCCGATCCTAAATCAATTTTTAATTATTAATTTATTAAAGTAAAAGACAATTTTACCCGGGAATATTTCAATGGTCTAAAAGTTGACTTTGTGTTCGGGAAGGAATTTGGGAATTTCAATTATCCTGTTGCGTAGAGAACGTCGAGATGAGTCCGTAGACACGTAGTGGGCTGGAATCGGAGTTGTAACGAGGAAGATACGATCAAAATAGACTAAGTGGCATAACTGTAAATAACTCGAAATTGTTTTTTTTAAAACCAGATTTCCTTCTCTCTCTCTCTCTCTCTCTCTCGCTCCCCGAACAGACCCCTCCTCCCCCATTTTTTTTCTCTCCCTCATGACAACACCTTCACCATGTCACCGCAGCCACCTCCGGCCACCATTCTTGGCGGCACCAGTCCCAAACGAACCACCTCATTTCCCTCTTGCAACCCCAGCCCTCTGCCACCTGCACCTGCCGTCGTGGTCGCCAGAAAGCAGCCACGAAACAGGCCAATTTTGACATTTTTTTGAAATCTTTCGGGAGCTCTTTCTCCTACTTCTATCCACCAAATCTTTCGAATTATGTATACTTTTCTATCATCTCGATGTGATCTAGCTGCTGGTTGTGTTGATTAGGAGAAATTTTTGCGTTTTGGTGATTAAATAAGCAATTGAAAATCTGCTGGTTTTCGGCCTCCGATTCTGGCCACTTCTGTCGACTTTTTGGGATAGATCCAAGAACAAAAGTTGCTCTACTCTATATGGTGATCATGTAGGTATAAGTCTTGACTGGTGGTTTGGAGATTTTCCGAATCGCCGAAATTTGATTTGGACACCCACGCGCGCTCCTGGCATGTGGGGCGGCGCGTGGGCCACTTTTTGGCCAGTCTTAGGGTCTTAAAATACTCTTCATATTGTCCCGAGCACTACGGTATGCTCGGATATGAATTTGGATATCGTTTGATCAACGATCGGATTCGACTCCAATTTAATATATGTTGATCTAGGCATTCCTAGGATTATGTAGGATTTCGCAGATCGTGAATCGGATCCCTGGATGTTCCAATTCAATAATTTAAAGTTTGCGTTTTACAATAACCATCCAAATCGTACGATCGTGAGCGATCCAACCGTTCAATTTGGACCAAACTTGCAGGGTAGGTTTAGAAAAGTGTGTTGAACCTATAGGAATTCCCGGATTGGTGATTGGAGGTTGTGGACTCCATGGGGTACCGGCTTACCATTATGGGAATTTATCGCTTATTGGATCTCGAGTTTTTCAGACCATTCCACGTGTTAGAAAGGTTGAAAATGGGCCTAGGAACATTCCTAAATTACGTACACGCACTTTTGGAGGCCGGGGGTCAGGGTTTTGATTAAATATCTATGGTTGAGCAATTTTATTAATTAAATGTTTATAATTGCTTAAATAGATACTCGGGCTTCTTGGAACCCGCAGGAAGGACCGACAAAGGGTCAAGCTAGCTCGGATGCCCAGTGAGTGGACTTTTGTTTTATAAATGGATTTATGCAATTAAAGTTTCATGAATTGATCTTGAATGATTTACTTATAATTATTACTTTCCATGCCTAAATATTCGAATTCAAATATTTTGATTAAATTTTATTTATGTTTATTTATCAAAGGCGTGGGAAGTAGGAAAGGAAATAATAACAAGATATAAGGATTTAATGAGAAATAGTATGATAACTAGCAAAAAAGCTCACGCGATGCTGCGAGTTTTGAAATTACGCAGACAAAATAAAATTGTTTATATATACAATGAGATTTAACTTGTAGCATTATGCTTAACTAAGAAAGTATAAGTGGCAAAAAAAGAAGTAATAACATATTTTACAGGCTACTTGTCATGTTAAAATACATGTTTGTATATACATTGAGATGTTAATAGTGGGAAGCCGCTATTAAAATAGAAAAACTTGGATAGTTCTGAGCAGCATGTTGTTTAATTAGTTGGGCTTTGTTTTGCAATTTCTTCATGACTTGCAAGTGTTAATGTAGATGAATGGGGACAATTGAGTTAGGACAATAATCATAAACATCTAATTATGTATAAACAGGAATAATATAATTTAATAATTTAATAAGAAAGTTATAAATGTTTTCTAATCGAAGTAACACAAAGTAACTAAATTAAATAAGAACTCAATGTTTTTCTTTTCTTTTTAAGATATGAATAATTGAATATTATGTATGTAATATGTATTTTAATGAGATGAGTGAATTGTAAAAGAGAGAATACAAACTTTAATGTTGGAGTAAGAGAACTAATGAGCAAGTTGTAGATGGTTTCCCAATTGAAGTAACACAAAGTAAACATATTTTAAATTCTATGTCCATCTAAAGGAAAAGTTGAAAAGAGGTAAAATAATTATGGTTGGATGTATTGAAGAAAAATTGAAGAAAAGGATGTAAATTGTTGCATAGATTTCAGCTGCACCAAAATGGATTCAGCTGCATCCTCAACTTGTGATACTCGCAAGTGCACGAGCCGTTGGTAGTTTAGCATATGTAAGTGCGAGGTCGATTCCACAGGGATTGGTGATTGAATGATCCAATTCAGTTTTCCTACACAAAACAGAAATGAAAACAAAAGAAGCAAAAAAGGTTTTGTAAACTTAAGAACATGGAGACTTTTGGAAGAGAATAGAGAGAAGTGTTTGAGAAAGAGAAGGGAGAAGAGTTTTGGGAAGTGTTTGAGAACTTTGAGAATTTGGAAGAGAAGGTGTTTGGGAAGCTTTGAGGATTTTGGAAGAGAAAGAGAAGGTGTTTGGGAAGCTTGAGGATTTTGGAAGAGAATGTGTTTGAGAGCATGGGAAATTTGGAAGAGATAGGAAAGTGTTTGGGAAGCTTGGAGAATGTTTGTGAACATTGAGAATTTGAGAACTTAGGGAAGGGAGAGAAAGGTGTTTGTGAAGTGTTTGAGACATGGAGACTTTGATGAAGGAATGGAGAAGTGTTTGAAGAAATTTAGAAGAAGAGAGGGGGGAGAAGTAAGTGTTTGAGAATTAGTAAAAGGAAAATGAAAAGTGTTTGAGATTTAATACAAGGATCTTGTTACAACAATTGAGAACTACAAATGGAAACTAAGAGAATTTGAGGGAGAGAAGGGAAGGGAGCTCTAGAGAAGTGTTTGAGAGCTCCCCCCCTTGGGGTGTTATTACAAGCTTAGAGAACTTCCCTATTTATAGGCCTAGGGGAAGTGAAAATCTGAATTATACAATAAGTTTACCTACCACACTCACTTCACCAACTTACAACACTTAATTCACCTAACACACTATTGCATTTGAAAACAATTCCTCTTGTCTTTAGGCTTAGTGTTGCATCATCCACTTCAACATCAATTAATTCATTTGGCTGCTGCAAAATTCCACTCAAAAATAGGTATTGAATATGCTTCACCAAACTTTCCCACAATCAACAACACTTCATCATGCATATGTCATGCATGACAATGCATTGCAGCCAGCTTGTGGGCTCGTTTTGGGCTTGTGGCTCAAGTCTGAAAAATCTGGACCAATATGGATCTTGAAGCTCTTTGTCTTATCTTTCCAAGAATATGCAGCCCAACTCAAGGAAAAATCGGGAAGACCTTCAAATGTGATTTTTGGCCCAGTAACGCAGATGCTGCCGAATTTGACCTTAAGTTTCCAAAACATGTATAACTTTCTCTAGAAGACTCGGAATCATGAACCGTAAAATTATACAGAAACTAGACTTCCGTAGCTTTCCAATGATGTATGGCTCATTATCTGGTTCTTCTTGAGAAAGTACAGTCCAATCCGTGAAGTTGACTGATCTGCAGACACCGTTTTGAGCTAACTTGTCTCCAAAATGCAATTAGTGAGTCTCAAGCTTATTACACTGAAACAAGCACAAAACTTTATTAAAAGCACAAGTTTAACTCAAAAACATAACCAAATCATAAGTTAGAGGGATACGAAATGATATGTAATTATGCACCGATCAAATACCCCCAAACCTAGATTTTCCTAGTCCTCGAGCAAAACAAAAGGAAAACAAAGATAAAAACAAATAAGAAGTTAATTAGACTACTTTCGTAGGTAACTCGATTGCATTTAGCGTATACAACAAGCCTTTAAACCTCTAGGCATCCCTAGTAGGAGGAGTTGTGTCTCCTGAGGGTTTAACAATATCAGATACCCACAAACGTTTTACTGACTCTGTAAAACAAAGTAATTAGAAAACTTAAAAGATTGTTAGTCCTTAAGCAAAACCAAAAACAAAAACAAACATAAATACATTACTTAACAAAAACAAAAACAAAAACGATTACAAAAATAAAAAGAACTCAAAACAATCTTTCCGAACATTTTCTGAAGTGTAATGACTCATGCACATGACTCAAAAGTTTTAACAATAAAAGCTCAATTTAGACATTATTTACAAGGCGGCAAAGTTCAAAACATAATATACTCAAAGTGTAGCAGTGTGATTGCCAAATGCAACAAATTCTCCAATCTTAGTTTTCACACAATTTCAAAAATCATACAAAGCACAAGTTCAACTTCAAATCTCACCAAAGTTGTCCTCTCACAAATGAATCACTCGGAAGAGGGTTACAATGCAACACTCAGTTATAAACATGAGATTAGAGTTAAACCATAAAGACTTAACTCGAAATAGAAAGATGAAGAACTTGCATTAATATGATCTCAAGAAGGATGCCAAACACTTAAAAGTAGAAAAATGTATGCAATTCAACCACATGACATTTAAGATCAATTTAGGTCTTTAACATAGGTTGTAATGGGGCCAAGGGTGTAAGGTGAGTAAGAAATGAAGGGTATGGATAAAACAAAGTCCAAGGAACTCAAAATATAAGAGCATATAAAACAATTGTTTACAAGACTTCGAATCATCACGATTAGATTTTTTCTTTTACATGATCAAAACTCCTTATACCTTCATTTACAATGATTCACTCCTTCCTTTAATTGAACAAACACCAATTTATTTTGAAGGCCCAAAAATGGAAATTCAATCAACTACCACTTAATCACAACTTCGCTTTTTTCTTTCACCAATTGTGTGAATATATATATTTTTGAAATGTAACACCTCTTCCCAAACCTAGTATGAAAAACACATCTCAATTAAAGCTCATGAGTTCCTTAGAAAGGTAAATATTTGTTTTTCAGGCTAAGGCAAGGAAATATAATTGGTTAAATGAAAGAAAAGGTTTACATGTAGGCTCAAAATGGTTAACAATGGAAAATCATGCTTAAGCATGCATAAGGTTAGCTTGAAAGGCACAAACGATCCAAGGAGGGCCTTAATATCATTTCTTAAATGTCATGAAATCAAATTGCATAAGAATGAATGACTTTTAAGTGTTCAACCAAATCAATGAATAATGAGATCAAACAACAACTTAGATGACAAGAAATTAAGAGTACGTATATAACAATCATGAAATGAAGTACAAGGCTCAAAAGCTCACTTTATATGATTGGTTATATAAGTCTAATTTATGCTTCATACAATTCTTTAGATCATGCAAATCCTTTAATTGGAAAATTATGAAACAAATGGCAAGTGCAAAGAAGGTTTCAAACATATCATGCTAGAACAATGCCAAATTTTATTTATTTTTTTCAATTTAAATTTTTACTCTTTCTTTTTTATAATTTTTTTTTTAATAAAATAAAATGAAATCCAATTTTCATTTAAGTCATGCAACATTTATCACAATCTCATCATATGTGTTCGGAAAGTGACTCAAAAAAAAATAAAATAAAATAAAATAAAAAAGCAAGACTAAAAAATAAAATAAAAATAAAAATAAAAACAAGCAAATAAAAAAAATTTAAATTAAGGAAAAACCAAATTTACATGCTAAACTCTAATACCCCCAAACCTAGAAATGAACATTGTCCTCAATGTTTAAAAATTAGCCACAAACAATGTCATAACAACAAATGAAAGGTATTAAAGCAAATAGAAATTACAAAATACACAAAAATAAAATAAAAGAAAATAATTACAAAATAAAAATTACAAAACAAACAAAAAAAATGAAAAAAATAAAACTAAAACGAAACGGTAAAACACTCAAAACAGTAAGCCCTAAACAAATGGTCATATGCAAACTGAAACCCAAAACAAAAACAGCCCAAAGCCCAAAATGAAATTAACCCAACAACGGTAAAACCTGACCCAAAATGAAATCCGAAGCCCACACGTTTCAATTTTATTTTATTTTTTTACATTTATTTTTTTTATATTTTTTTTTTCGAAGCGCGAAGGCGGGATTTCTGAAGAGAGATAATGTGGTCCTTGATGTTTCGCAGAGCAAGACACGTGTCGACGCATAGAGGCGCCGCAAATCCACCAGCGAAAATTACGAGCCCCATGGAAAGTAGAGACGACTTTCCTGAACGCGTCCGTTTAGAAAAGACATATTGTGATAAATGAGTTGGGTATGGTTGGAAAGCGAGAAGGTTGTGGGACTCAAGAACTCCTGGAGATTCAGAAAATGCTACGACGCTGCAATGGCTAGGGTTTGTCAAAGACTATGTCTATAAGAAGGAAAAAGAAGGGAAAACACACAAACTCAAAAACACAAAAGAGAAAAGAAGCAAGAAAAAGAAAAAAGTGAGAAATCAAATGGCCTCTTCCTACCCATTTTCGTTGGATCTCAACCTAGCTCCACCGACTCAGACATGGGGCCAAGCGGCGGCACCAGTATGGGTACCCTACTTTGCCTCCGCAAGGGGGCCTGTGACTGTCAATGACTCAATACTCCTGGACAACGATGTTGCCATTGGAGTTGGCAGAAATTTAGTAACTCCTAAAGATATACGTGTGTTCGGGACAAGGGATGACAACCGGGTCACGAGTGATGCCCTGGCACTGAGCGTACAGAGTACAGCATGTGTTGCAAGTTTGGGTCATCGCCTACTTGCGAAGTCCCATGAGGTAGAGATTCTGAAAGGTCAGTTGGCGGAGCGAAGTATGGTTGAAGAGAGTCAGACTGCTATAAAAAGTTTGAAAAGGGAGAGGGCAAGGATAGTGGAGGTGAATCGACACCAGCTAGAAGTATTGCGGGACGAGAATAAAAACCTATCAAAGATGGTAGAGTTGTATTCTCGTGACATGCGAAAGCAGCTGGAGGACCTAGACCGACTGGGTAAACGCAAGCAAGCAGATCGCGAGAGTAGTTATGCTCAAGCTAAGATTGCGATCTTTGGGAGCTCAAGTGGTGAGCCCCAAGAGGGTGTACGTGAAGCCCCGGAAGAGGACAGCCAGAGGGCCAAACTCAAAGCTCCTATGGTCGAGACACCTAGTGCTGAAGAAATGATTTCTACTGTTTTTGTTTTTTTTTTTTGTGGTTGTTTTTGTTTTTGTTATTTTGGTTTCAGAAATAAAAGAGTAAAGTTACAGAAGGAAAAAGAAAGAGACAAAGAAAACACACTTCCCACTTAAATCTAACAAAAACGACAAATGGAAAAGAAAGCACACTTCCCAAACTTAAATAAAACAAAAATAATAAACGGAAAAGAAAGCACAGTTCCCTAACTAAAATAAAACAAAGATGATAGCCGAAAGGGAAAGGCAAAAACACAAAGCTCTAGAAAATAAAAGTAACGGGCAAAAACATAAAACACCAGAAAAACACGGAAAAAGAAAAAAGTAAAGTAAAGTAAAGGTGCTCCCCCTTGAAGCGATTAGGTCAGACATGCCCGGGAAATCCGAAATGGTGTTGGCTCTCTCTCATCAACATATGCCTATTTAAACCACATCTCTGCAAGCGGATGATACCCAGCATTTCTTCCTGCAAACTCAAGGAAAAACATCAAAAAATTCAGAAGCTAAACAAATGGCATCCTCATGCACTCACCTTGATGATCTCAACCTTGAGCTCTCACTTGCACCGCCGAATGCCCAGATAAGGGCTCGTCCAAACCCTGTCTTCCCAAACTCCACATATCATCACGGTACGGCTTCAAACTTTGCTGAGGTAATACCGAACTTTTCTGAGGCAGTGCCGAATAGAGCAGTGCTGCTGGTCAGCATGATTGGCAGTAAACTCACATCGGCAGATCACCTGCATGTGGCACAGAGGTCCGACAAGGCTGCAGTGGAGGAGTCCCACAATTTAACGGTGCTCCATGCGGTCTCGGCTACCAATTTAGGCATGCGATTGTTGGCGAGGACACGGGAGTGTGCCCGCTGAACGAGGAAGTAGCTTCCTTGAAGGCTATGGTGGCGGATTTCCAGAAGCGGCTCTCCTTGCCAATCAGCACGTGGAAGCACTGGAGAAAAAGAATGAGGACCATGTGGAGCTGCTGCAAATTCTGCAAGTAAGAGAGAATAGAGGCATGCCATGAAGATGAAGATGAAGAAGTTGTTTTTTTTTTTTAATTGAATGTTTTTATTTTTGTTTTTTTTGTTGTTGTTGTTGTTGTTTTTTTTTAATGCGGTGTTTGAATAAAAATGTGTTTTTAACACTCAGAAATAAACTAACTAACCACACCACGTAAATAAATACATAAACTAACTTAACAAAACAAAACAACAACAAAAAGAAAAAAAAAAAAAAAAAGTTCCAAATTGATTTTTTTTTTAATTATTATTATTTACAACTAACTGACCACACAAAGAAAAAAAAAGAAAACAAAGAAATTCCAAATTGCAATTTACAAGGAAAAATAAAAACTCAAATTTCAAATTTTAATTTTTCTTTTTAATTTTTTTTAATATATATTTTTTAAAACACAAATATGCAAGCAACTTATGGATGACCAGTTAAGGGCCTCAGAAAATACAGCCAGGGAATCCGGGAAGGTTGGAGGGGTCACAATGGTCCCACTTAAAACCCAAACTTCTTAGACACCGAAGGTGTCGCCTAAAGAACTCCTAGACACTATATTGACGGAAGTGCTTCCTGGAGTTACCATAAGTCAGCTCATATGAAAAATCTTTTTAAATTTTTTTTTAAAAAATTTTTTATAAAAAAGAAACAGAAATTTAAAATAATAACAAGTAAAGAGAAAGGATTGAAATGCTCCCCCTTGAAGCGATTAGGTCGAGCGTGATGCAATTGGAGGTCGCGACTTCTCCCACTGCTCCACACTTCCCATTCTTATGATTGAGGTTGCCATCTCTCTTCATTTTTATGAAGCTGTCATAAATTGCTAAAACAAACACACAAACTTGAAATGGAATTAAAAGGATTAGGAAATAAAAGGAAAATCAACACACATCCAATTTCATGCTTCAAGCAACAAGCAACAAAGTAAATTAAACTAGTTTATGAAGTTCGTTCTTTCTCAAATATGATTATCCATATGGTGTGTGGTTTTAATCAAGTATTCAGAAAAAGCATTTAGCTATGGTGTTTAGTCTAAACACAAATTCCAAACCCATTAAGAACAAGAAGAACAATAAAGAACCAAGTAGAATTTAAACATGGTGTTTGTCTTCAATATCTACCCATTCATTCACTAATCAGTCCAAGAGTCATATGGTGTTTATGTAAACTTGGACAAGATATTTAATTAAGAGCAAGTGAATGAAACCATAAACTAGAAATAATCAACATGCTACTTGAACCTTTTTCTTTTTGTGTTGTGTAAGCTGGGACTCAAACCCAGTTCTCTTGCTTGTCAGGCAATTGTCCTTGTCTGTTGGACTACAAACACAACTTATCAATTAACCTCATTAGCTTTAAAACATGAAACTGTCTAGTTATATACAAAAAATAAAAATAATAAAAAGTAGGAAAACCAAATAGAATCAAACAATGTTACCGATCCCGGCAACGGCGCCAAAAACTTGTTGCGTAGATTTCAGCTGCATCCTCAACTTGTGATACTCGCAAGTGCACGAGCCGTTGGTAGTTTAGCATATGTAAGTGCGAGGTCGATTGCACAGGGATTGGTGATTGAATGATCCAATTCAGTTTTCCTACACAAAACAGAAATGAAAACAAAAGAAGCAAAAAAGGTTTTGTAAACTTAAGAACATGGATACTTTTAGAAGAGAATAGAGAGAAGTGTTTGAGAAAGAGAAGGGAGAAGAGTTTTGGGAAGTGTTTGAGAACTTTGAGAATTTGGAAGAGAAGGTGTTTGGGAAGCTTTGAGGATTTTGGAAGAGAAAGAGAAGGTGTTTGGGAAGCTTGAGGATTTTGGAAGAGAATGTGTTTGAGAGCATGGGAAATTTGGAAGAGAAAGGAAAGTGTTTGGGAAGTTTGGAGAATGTTTGTGAACATTGAGAATTTGAGAACTTAGGGAAGGGAGAGAAAGGTGTTTGTGAAGTGTTTGAGACATGGAGACTTTGATGAAGGAATGGAGAAGTGTTTGAAGACATTTAGAAGAAGAGAGGGGGGAGAAGTGTTGGATAGATTTAACTCTATCTATTTCTCGCAAGTGCACGGACCAATTATAGTATAGGAATGCAAGCACGAGGTCGTTCCACAGAGACTTGGATGAAAGACACTTATTACTACTACTTAGACTCACAAGTAATCCTAAGACTAAACAGAATTTAAATGAGGTTGTGTTGAGTTTGTTTTGAGTAACAACTACAAAAAGGAAAAGCATATAGCAAGTGATTGAAAACTTCAAAAGGGAATGCAAAATAGCAAGTAACCAGCAAGTAGATGTTTAGAAAATGTAGAGACAAAGGAGACAAGCACTAGGGTTTCAACTTCACCATGACAATCCAATTTCAAGCAACAAGTTAACAATCACCTAAGTTGATTACAATTTCTGGAGTTCGTTCTTTCTTATGTATGATTATCCATATGGTGTTTGGTTTTAATCAAGTACTCAGAAACACAACTTAGCTATGGTGTTTAGTCTAGGCTATGAATCTGAATCCATTAAGCTTAAGAAGAACACAAAAGAACCAAGTAAACATTTAAACATGGTGTTTGTCCTAAATGCATTACCCACTCATTCACTAATCGGTTCAAGAGTCATATGGTGTTTATGTAAACTTGAACTAGATAACCAACATGCATGTGTTCATAGTGGCCAGTTATTTAAACATGCATAAAGATTCAACTAAGAACAAGTGAATGAAACCAGAAAATTAGGAGTAATCAACAAAGGATAAAGTTAACTTGAAACATGAAATTGTCTTGTTAGGTTACATTGAAACCCTAGCTATGGAAATTAGCTGCTCATAATGGGAAATAAACTAAGACAGAAATGAGAAAACATAATGAATGCAATAAGAGTAGAAAAACCCTTTTCTGAAGTTCTTCTCCAAGTGCTTCTCCATGTCTAATGCTTCTCCAAATGCTTCCCCATATCTAGAAGGATGTATGACAGCCAAGGAGATGATTTGGGATGAGTTTGGGTGAGTTGTGATGGTAGAGAAAGAGGAAATTCGTAGGGAAATGGAAGGAAGGTTTGCTTGGAGCTGTTTTGGTGATTTGAGGCAATTTGGAGTGTTGGGTTGATTTCTGGAGTGTTTAAGGATGGCTGGAGTGAATTGTGGGGTTGTGAATCCCAGGAATTGTTGTGATGAAAATGTTTGGAATGGAAGTGGTATTTATAGGGATAGGGAAGTGAGAAATCTGAATTGAATATGGCTAATGGACTCAACACTTGCATTAGATAATCAGAAATGGTTGCTCCACTTCACCACTAACTCCCACTAGCAGCCCTAGCTCATCCTCATGTCAGCATGACCAAGCTTCCATTCAGCAGCCCTAGCTCATCCTCATGTCAGCATGACCAAGCTTCCATTCAGAAACCAATAGCTCATGCCTAGCTCACCATGACCAAGCATGCAATGAGCTCATCTTCCTTCAGCATGATGAACAACTTCTTGGGCTTACGAATTGGGCTTGGCTGAATCCAATGTCGACTTTAAGATGTCCATTTTGAAGTTCAGAATGTCATTGATCCAACCACACAGGTATTGGCCCAATCCAAGTTCAGATGAAGAAGATAGGTCCAAAATGAATTTCTAACTCAGTCTCCAGTTTTTGCACGTTTTTGCACCATTTTGCTTCAAATGCCTTAAGTGGTACCTAGAGCTCAATGAACTGAATAACAAACACAAAATGGATTAAAAGCACAAGTTTTATTTAAAAACATAACCAAACAATAGGGTAGAGTGTTACAAAATGATACATAAATATGCATTGATCAATACCCCAAACCTATATTTTGCTGGTCCTCAAGCAAAACTTAAACTTAAACTCCACAACAAAACACACAAAACAAAACTTATTACACCATTTTCGTAGATGACACGATTGCATTGAGCATATGCAATAAGCCTTTAAACCTCTAGGTGTCCCTAGTAGGAGGAGTTGTGTCTCCTGAGGGTTTACACTGATGACTCCCACAAACATCTACAAATTCTGCAAGACAACTAATAGTTAAAGAATCACTTTTAAACAAACTAAGGAAAACCAATGAATGCACAATCACACTTTCAAAACTAATGGTATGCCACTTCAGATCTTCACACCAGGGTGTATAGTGTATTGCCACTGCAAAAAGAATTCCAGCATTAAAGTCACCATACTCAAATACTTAGATAGAAATCGCCTCAACTCTAGGTCTCACGGGTATCGCTCAAATCTTCACAAAGAACCTAGGGTTTAGTTTCTCAACAAGCATATGTGAATGACGTTATGTAAAGGGAAACAAGATTTCACATATGAAATAATCATAAAACAAAAGCACGATTTCTGGAAATAAGATCTCATGAATGGAAATCAAATGCTAAGAACATAGAAAGAATACATTGCATACCAGCACCCATGAACCGGACTTCCCCAAAGATCAGTTAGGTCTTAATCAAGCTTGTAATTTCAGGCTGAGGGTAGGGGTTATGAAAAGAAGGGAAATGAAAACTAAGAACTCAAGAACATGCCAAGAGTGCTTCTTCTTGCTGCAAGGTAAATGGCTACACTTGTTAATCTTCAAGGCAATGACTTGTGCTTCTTTGAACTGAATTTGAACTAAGAACATGTTTTGTTTTGTTTTTGTTTTTTTTTTTTTTTTTTTCTAAACGAATTTGGCCCTCTTTTGCTTTTCTCCTTGAATTGCACTAGCACACTGATTCTCTCCATTTGTTTGGTATAACGCCCATCCTTGCTTCTTCATTTTGTTGAGATCTTGACATGTTCTCCAGTTATAGGGTATGGCTAAACATGGGATGGCATCTTAGATTAAGATACAAGGGTAGGAGTAATGTGGGTGATGAAAGAAAGGCTTAAGTGTTTGGATGCAAAATTTGGTAAAGGAAGCACACAACAGGGAGGGATATCAAAGCCTTTTAGTGACTTAAACACACATAGCCTACATCATATCAATGGGTACATCCTTTCCACAAATGTCAGTAAGCAACATAGCATCTGCAAAAGATCAAATAGTTCTTAGTATTCGATGAATATAATGAGATCAACATAAAAGGAATCTGGGAAGTTGTAAGAGTAGAAACAAATAAAACCCTCTCAACGAATGGAATAGGCTCAAATTAGCTCACTAGGGTAGTCTCCACAATTCTTCTAAAGATATCTGAGTATGGCACCTTTTGGACCGAAATTCCAATTGCATGACAGTGTGTATGGTAGAAATTCAGATGCAAACACTTCCATGGCAACACACTAGCAAAGAATTAGTGACAATGACATTGCATATACATCTTCATTAGTAAGCAAAAAGAAATCTTTCACTAAGACTCAGAAATTCAACAACAGACTCAAAAATTCAACAAGTTTCATCCCACACCCCAAACCTGAATGAAACATTGTCCTCAATGTTTAAAAGAAAGGAAACAAAATGCAAAAACCAAACTAAACATAAAACGAAGGAAAAGAATCAACTCTAAACAAAAACAAAAACAAAAACAACAAAACCTGGTTGGGTTTCCAATAGTTAGGGTGTGGTGAACTCAAGAGAGTCCACAGCTCGTGTTTCCACTTCATCATCCAAGTATTGTTTCAATCGCTGCCCATTCACCTTGAAAGTTGTCATGTCCCTTAGGTTCTCAATCTCAACAGCTCCATGAGGAAAAACTTGAAGCACTTTGAATGGCCCCAGCCATCTAGATCTCAATTTACCTGGAAAGAGACGCAAACGTGAGTCATACAACAAAACTTTCATACCTGGCTTGAATTCTTTCCTGAGGATGGCCTTGTCATGATAGCGTTTGGTCCTCTCTTTGTAAATTTTTGCATTCTCATAAGCTTCGTTCCTTAGCTCCTCCAATTCATTGAGCTGCAATTTTCTGACATTCCCAGCTTCTTTGAGATCAAAATTGAACTTTTTAATTGCCCAATATGCTCGGTGCTCAAGCTCCATTGGTAGGTGACAAGCCTTCCCAAACACAAGTCTATAAGGGCTCATCCCAATGGGAGTCTTATAAGCTGTCCTATATGCCCAAAGTGCATCATTGAGTCGCAATGCCCAATCTTTTCGAGTAGGATTGACAGTTTTCTCCAAAATATTCTTGATCTCTCTATTGCTGATCTCGACTTGTCCGGAAGTTTGAGGATGATATGGAGTTGAAACTCGATGTGTGATATTGTATTTTTTTCATCAAGGCCTCAAATGGTTTGTTACAGAAGTGGCTGCCACCATCACTAATGACAGCCCTAGGAGTTCCAAACCTAGTGAAAATCACATCTTTCAGGAATTTCAGAACAACTCTATGATCATTAGTCCTTGTAGCCAACGCCTCCACCCATTTGGATACATAATCTACAGCAACAAGAATGTAAGTATAACCCAAAGAGGAAGGAAAAGGTCCCATGAAATCTATACCCCATATGTCAAACAGCTCCACCACCAAAATGTTGTTCAGTGGCATCATATTCCTCCGGCTTATGTTTCCCATTCTTTGACACCTATCACATTTAGAACAGAAATAAAATGCATCTTTAAAAAGAGAGGGCCAAAAGAAACCAGATTGAAGAACCTTAGCTGCTGTTTTCTTGGCACCAAAATGACCTCCACATGCAAATTCATGACTAAACTTGAGTATGCTTTGCTGCTCATTCTCTGGGATACACCTCCTTATGATTTGGTCAGGGCCATGTTTGAACAGATATGGATCATCCCAAAAGTAATGTTTGGCTGTGGCAAGGAACTTCTTTCTTTCCTGAAAAGTTAGATCATTTCTCAAAACACCACTAGCAAGATAATTGACAAGATCAGCATACCATGGTTCTTGGTCGTCAATGGCAAAGAGTTGTTCATCTGGAAAAGATTCATTGAGGGGCAAGACATCCTCAAACTTGTGGTTACCATCAATGAGACGAGATAGATGATCAGCAACAACATTCTCACACCCTTTCTTATCTCGGATTTCTAAATCAAATTCTTGCAACAACAATACCCATCGAAGCAAGCGTGGCTTAGCATCCTTCTTGGTTAACAAGTACCTAAGTGCTGCATGGTCAGAATATACAATCACTTTAGAACCAACAAGATATGAACGAAACTTCTCTAAAGCAAAAATTACAGCAAGTAACTCCTTCTCAGTTGTTGAGTAATTGAGCTGAGCATCATTTAATGTCCGGCTCGCATAATAGATTACATGAGGGAGCTTATTCACTCTTTGACCTAGAACTGCACCAAGAGCATAATCAGAAGCATCACACATTAATTCAAAAGGTAATGACCAATCTGGTGCCTTGATAATTGGAGTCGATGTTAGTTCAAGCTTCAGAGTGTTAAATGCATTCAAACAATCTTTATCAAAGTTGAAAACAGAATCTTTAGCCAAAAGATTGCATAGAGGACGAGTGATTTTGGAGAAATCTTTAATAAAACGACGATAAAAACCTGCATGTCCTAGAAAACTCCTCACACCCTTCACTGAAGTAGGGGTTGGCAAATTAGAAATCAAATCAATCTTTGCTTTGTCTACCTCAATACCTTTGCTGGAAATAGCATGGCCTAACACAATACCTTGCTTCACCATGAAGTGACACTTCTCCCAATTCAGAATTAGGTTAGTTTCCTGGCATCTTTTTAGCACTAATGACAAATGGTTAAGACAATCATCAAAAGAGGATCCAAAAACTGAAAAGTCATCCATAAATACCTCAATGAACCTCTCTATCATGTCTGAAAAGATAGCCATCATGCATCGTTGGAAGGTAGCTGGGGCATTGCATAACCCAAATGGCATTCGTCTATACGCAAAGGTTCCAAAGGGGCATGTGAATGTTGTCTTCTCTTGATCCTCCGGGGCTATTGCAATTTGATTGTAACCTGAAAAACCATCAAGGAAACAATAATGTGAGTGACCAGCTAGCCTTTCAAGCATTTGATCAATAAAAGGCAAAGGGAAGTGATCCTTTCTAGTGGCAGTGTTTAGCTTCCGATAATCAATGCAAACTCTCCATCCCGTGATGGGTCTTGTTGGCACCAGCTCATTGTCCTCATTCTTGACCACTGTAATGCCTGACTTCTTTGGGACAACTTGGATAGGACTCACCCATTTGCTATCTGAAATAGGATAAATGATTCCTACATCAAGTAATTTGAGTATTTCAGTTCTTACAACATCCTTCATATGTGGGTTGAGTCTCCTTTGGGGCTCACGAGTTGGCTTGGCATCCTCCATCAAAATTCGATGCATGCACATTGTAGGGCTTATTCCCTTGATATCTGCAATGGTCCATCCGATGGCATTCTTGTGCTCTCTCAAAACTGTAATCAACTTGTCCTCCTCTAATGGTGAAAGGTCAGAAGCTATAATGATGGGAAGGGTTTCTGTCTCACCAAGATAAACATATTTAAGGTGTTGTGGAAGAGGTTTTAGCTCAAGTTTAGGTGGCTTGACAATGGAGGGAACTAGTTTAGTGGTGGCAGGTGTAAGAGGTTCAACAATAGGTGAAATGAAAGAATCAAATGGTTTCAAAACCTCAAGAGCAGCTGCCACTTCAATGAACTCAGACTCATCATCAAGGTCACCTAAAGGTTGTGTCAAAACAATTTCTAAAGCATCATCAGATTGTGCCTGCACAAACTTAGACAAAACCAAGGAATCCAAACAATCAATTGAAAAACAATCAAGTGAATTAGAAGGATGAGTTAAGGATTCAAACACTTTGAATTCTATGGTTTGGCCAAGGACTGTCATTTTCAGAATGCCATTTTTCACATCAATAAGAGTGTTTGCTGTGGCCATGAATGGTCTTCCAAGCAAGATAGGCAGCTCACGATCATGAATGGGTGCATCTTCCATGTCTAACACTACAAAATCAGCAGGCAATATTAGCTTATCAACTTGAACCAAAATATCTTCAACTATACCTCTAGGATATTTCACTGAACGATCAGCAAGTTGTAAGCTGAGTGTGGTGGATTTTAATTTTCCCAAACCAAGTTGCAAGTACACTGAATAAGGCATTAGATTGATACTTGCACCTAAATCCAACATGGCTTTCTCAGCTCGTTTATCTCCAATGGTTATGCCGATGGTAAAACTACCTGGATCCTTGAGCTTAGGAGGAAGTTTTCTTTGAAGGACAGCACTCACATTTTCAGACACCAACACCTTCTCATGAGGGCTATACCTTCTCTTGTGTGAGTTCAACTCCTTAAAAAACTTAGCATAAGTTGGCATGTTCCTGATCACATCAAGCAAAGGCAAGTTAACATTGACTTTACTAAGTATATCATAGATTTCATTAAAAGACTTATCCTGTTTGCTTTTAGCAAGACGTCCAGGAAAAGGAATTGGTGGCACATAAGGGGTCTCCGCCTTGTGCAATGTAGGTGAAATTGTTGACTTGCCAATGGGAATTGCTTCTTTTGGTGTCGTCTCTTCTTTGTGTTCATCACCTGCATTCACAACATCATGATTAGTAACTTCTTTGCCAACTTTATTATCAATAACCTTACCACTTCTAGAACTGAGATTGCTTTGGCTTGCTCATGATGATTGGGATTCACATTTGGTTGGCTAGGGAATTTTCCAGGTTCTCTTTGGTTCAAGCATCCGCAATTTGTCCCAATTGAATCTCCATCTTGGTAAGGGCAGCAGAATGTTGTTGAAGAGCACCATTAGTAGTTTGCTGGAATTGCAAAGTATTTTGGGCCAACATCTTCACTGTGTCCTCCAATGAACTTGGTTTAGGCTGAAATGATGAACTTGCTTGATTTTGATTTTGATTGTTGCTCCAAGAGAAATTTGGGTGATTCCTCCAACCTGGATTATAAGTGTTTGAGAATGGATCATTTCTTGGTCTTTGGTTGTAAGAATTCATCATGTGGGCTTGTTCTTGAACAAACTCAGGATAAGCATTACTAGCTGAACACATGTGAGTTGAGTGTCCTTGAGCATTGCAAATAGCACAAACTTCAACTTGAGGAGCTTTAGGTCCCATATTGAGCACAGCATCAAGCTTCCTTTGTAAACTAGCCACCTGCGAAGCAAGCTCATTGTTAGGACTAATCTCATAAATACCAGCTTTACCTCTTGTATCTTTGTGTTGAGCATTGGATCCCAACATCTCAAATATGTCATATGACTCTTGAGCATTCTTTTTCTTTAAAGCTCCACCTGCAGCATTATTGACAGTAGATTGACAAGTTTCGGTTAGTCCATCATAAAAAATTTGCATTTGTAAGTATAGAGGTAACCCGTGATGTGGACATTGCATTAGAGTTCCTTTGAAACGCTCCCAGCATTCATTGAATGGTTCGCCATCATGTTGTGAGAAGTTGAAAATCTTGGACCTCAAGGTGGCTGTCTTTTGGGCGGAGAAAAACTTCTCCAAGAACTTCTTAGCAACAGCATCCCAAGTGGTTAGTGATCCAGGGGCTAACGACATCAACCAAGTCTTTGCTCTATCTTTCAAAGTGTAAGGGAAGACCCTTATCCTCAGATTTGCTTCAGACACATCCTTCAAAGGCAAAGTACAAACAACAGGTATAAAATTCTTTAATGTGAGCCAAAGGATCTTCATTAGGTAAACCATAAAAAGAAGGAAGCATTTGAAAGTGAGAAGATTTAAGCTCATAGTTTCTAGCTTCTCTGGACAGCAAGATGCATGAAGGTGAATTTGGTATGATTGGTTGAGCAAGATCCTCCAAAGCAAGTTGGTCATGGGCTGCCATCTTTTCTTCTTCTTCTTCTTCTTCTTGATCTGAGTTAAAGATGTTGAACAGAGAGTACTCTTCAGAGCTTGTTGAATTGGAGGTTTCGGCTTCTAAGGGATTGAGGATAGATTCAATGGCTGCCTCCCTTGCTTGATCAAGTCTTCGTTCAAATTCAGCCAGTGATGGTTGTTGTGTACCACGGATTGGTTGGATCCTAATGGTTCCGGATTGAGAGTGTTTCTTGACCGCTGATACAACTTGTTCAAGAAATGGTTTGTTCGACATGCAAATACCTGAAAACAAAGAAAAACTAAAGAAAGTAAGCAATAGAAATAAGACTCTTAATCAAGTCCCCGGCAGCGGCGCCATTTTCTTGTTGGATAGATTTAACTCTATCTATTTCTCGCAAGTGCACGGACCAATTATAGTATAGGAATGCAAGCACGAGGTCGTTCCAGAGAGACTTGGATGAAAGACACTTATTACTACTACTTAGACTCACAAGTAATCCTAAGACTAAACAGAATTTAAATGAGGTTGTGTTGAGTTTGTTTTGAGTAACAACTACAAAAAGGAAAAGCATATAGCAAGTGATTGAAAACTTCAAAAGGGAATGCAAAATAGCAAGTAACCAGCAAGTAGATGTTTAGAAAATGTAGAGACAAAGGAGACAAGCACTAGGGTTTCAACTTCACCATGACAATCCAATTTCAAGCAACAAGTTAACAATCACCTAAGTTGATTACAATTTCTGGAGTTCGTTCTTTCTTATGTATGATTATCCATATGGTGTTTGGTTTTAATCAAGTACTCAGAAACACAACTTAGCTATGGTGTTTAGTCTAGGCTATGAATCTGAATCCATTAAGCTTAAGAAGAACACAAAAGAACCAAGTAAACATTTAAACATGGTGTTTGTCCTAAATGCATTACCCACTCATTCACTAATCGGTTCAAGAGTCATATGGTGTTTATGTAAACTTGAACTAGATAACCAACATGCATGTGTTCATAGTGGCCAGTTATTTAAACATGCATAAAGATTCAACTAAGAACAAGTGAATGAAACCAGAAAATTAGGAGTAATCAACAAAGGATAAAGTTAACTTGAAACATGAAATTGTCTTGTTAGGTTACATTGAAACCCTAGCTATGGAAATTAGCTGCTCATAATGGGAAATAAACTAAGACAGAAATGAGAAAACATAATGAATGCAATAAGAGTAGAAAAACCCTTTTTCTGAAGTTCTTCTCCAAGTGCTTCTCCACGTCTAATGCTTCTCCAAATGCTTCCCCATATCTAGAAGGATGTATGACAGCCAAGGAGATGATTTGGGATGAGTTTGGGTGAGTTGTGATGGTAGAGAAAGAGGAAATTCGTAGGGAAATGGAAGGAAGGTTTGCTTGGAGCTGTTTTGGTGATTTGAGGCAATTTGGAGTGTTGGGTTGATTTCTGGAGTGTTTAAGGATGGCTGGAGTGAATTGTGGGGTTGTGAATCCCAGGAATTGTTGTGATGAAAATGTTTGGAATGGAAGTGGTATTTATAGGGATAGGGAAGTGAGAAATCTGAATTGAATATGGCTAATGGACTCAACACTTGCATTAGATAATCAGAAATGGTTGCTCCACTTCACCACTAACTCCCACTAGCAGCCCTAGCTCATCCTCATGTCAGCATGACCAAGCTTCCATTCAGCAGCCCTAGCTCATCCTCATGTCAGCATGACCAAGCTTCCATTCAGAAACCAATAGCTCATGCCTAGCTCACCATGACCAAGCATGCAATGAGCTCATCTTCCTGTCAGCATGATGAACAACTTCTTGGGCTTACGAATTGGGCTTGGCTGAATCCAATGTCGACTTTAAGATGTCCATTTTGAAGTTCAGAATGTCATTGATCCAACCACACAGGTATTGGCCCAATCCAAGTTCAGATGAAGAAGATAGGTCCGAAATGAATTTCTAACTCAATTCTCCAGTTTTTGCACGTTTTTGCACCATTTTGCTTCAAATGCCTTAAGTGGTACCTAGAGCTCAATGAACTGAATAACAAACACAAAATGGATTAAAAGCACAAGTTTTATTTAAAAACATAACCAAACAATAGGGTAGAGTGTTACAAAATGATACATAAATATGCATTGATCAAGAAGTAAGTGTTTGAGAATTAGTAAAAGGAAAATGAAAAGTGTTTGAGATTTAATACAAGGATCTTGTTACAACAATTGAGAACTACAAATGGAAACTAAGAGAATTTGAGGGAGAGAAGGGAAGGGAGCTCTAGAGAAGTGTTTGAGAGCTCCCCCCCTTGGGGTGTTATTACAAGCTTAGAGAACTTCCCTATTTATAGGCCTAGGGGAAGTGAAAATCTGAATTATACAATAAGTTTACCTACCACACTCACTTCACCAACTTACAACACTTAATTCACCTAACACACTATTGCATTTGAAAACAATTCCTCTTGTCTTTAGGCTTAGTGTTGCATCATCCACTTCAACATCAATTAATTCATTTGGCTGCTGCAAAATTCCACTCAAAAATAGGTATTGAATATGCTTCACCAAACTTTCCCACAATCAACAACACTTCATCATGCATATGTCATGCATGACAATGCATTGCAGCCAGCTTGTGGGCTCGTTTTGGGTTGTGGCTCAAGTCTGAAAAATCTGGACAAATATGGATCTTGAAGCTCTTTGTCTTATCTTTCCAAGCATATGCAGCCCAACTCAAGGAAAAATCGGGAAGACCTTCAAATGTGATTTTTGGCCCAGTAACGCAGATGCTGCCGAATTTGACCTTAAGTTGCCAAAACATGTATAACTTTCTCTAGAAGACTCGGAATCATGAACCGTAAAATTATACAGAAACTAGACTTCCGTAGCTTTCCAATGATGTATGGCTCATTATCTGGTTCTTCTTGAGCAAGTACAGTCCAATCCGTGAAGTTGACTGATCTGCAGACACCGTTTTGAGCTAACTTGTCTCCAAAATGCAATTAGTGAGTCTCAAGCTTATTACACTGAAACAAGCACAAAACTTTATTAAAAGCACAAGTTTAACTCAAAAACATAACCAAATCATAAGTTAGAGGGATACGAAATGATATGTAATTATGCACCGATCATAAATATAATCCTTAAGCTTTCAATTCTTTTATGTGTTAGGCACATATGACTAAAATGTCTTTTGCCCTTATTTCAAGTTAAAATTACTTAAGGGTTTTTGACATTTCTGCCAGAAAACGGGCAGAGTCTCCCTTGAAAAACAGATATTTCCTAAAAAAATTCACCTGTAAATATAACAATTTAATAATATTCCCAAACGTTCAGTTACAAAAATGATGTAGCATCATAAGATTATTAGAATGTGTAAAACCTAAAATACTGAAAATGACATAAAAAAACAAATATTTGTATGTATATGCAGATTGTTACTTTTTAGGATTGAATTATCATTTATCCGAGAGAATAAGTTGCTATAATCAACAAAATAGAAACGGTGCCCTGCATTATTGAAAAAGAAGGGGAAAAAGTTACAAACAAATAGACCACAAAATAGTAATTCATTCTCGAATTTTAATCTATGTGTGATCTAAAAAGTAGGATTTGGTAAATAACAAAACAAAATAAGCAAACGATGAATGTACTAAATCAAAAACATTGACGATTAATGAGGAAGAAAAGTACTGCATATTAAATGAGTTGTTTAAATATGGATATACATTTAGTTGATTGCAATCAGCATCCTAAATGTAAATATAAGGCTGTAAGGTTTTTATTTGAACCTTTATTGTATTTTGGCTCTTCTCTTAAACCAACAAAACCCTTGTAATATTAATTAGATTCTAGGTTAGAATCAGTATGGGTTGAAGGGCTTCCAAGTCTCCTCGTTGCAGGTCAAAAGGTAAAACATTTTCATTATTCGCATGGATTAATCCATATTCACTTGGATTGATCCAACGTACATTCTTGCATGTTGCAACATATTTCTCCAGTCTGTTTTTTGTATTAATACTTTCTATGAAAGTATTAATCCATGTTGCGTCAGTATTTTCAAGTTGTTGGCAGATTCCTTTATTCATTATTTCTTCATTTATTTTTGAATGTTGGCTCCTTAGCCCAACGGGTGTATGTTTGGAGATTGGGAAACATAATATATTGTTTTCCATAAGACTTGTTTTATTTTGAACATGCTTTTCTGACAAAGCATGGGTTTCTTCTAAACTGACAAATGCTTGAGATTATTCTTCTTAGTGTCAAACGGCTCATTACTTTCTAGATCCAAGCATGACATTTGTTTTGATTTTTAATACCTTACAAAATGTTTTCTTGTCTTCACCTTTTAAAGTGATGGGTTACATGTTATTAATTATTCCTCTTTTCAATAGCCACTTGTGGCACCCATACTTTTGTTTATCATTTCCTAAAGGACCTTGTCAGCTCACAGGGTCTCCAAAAGAATCAAACAATTCCTTTGTGTTTACAAAAGCATGGGCTGATTTTTCTTTCACCAAAACAAAAAGGCATGGGCTGTTTTTTATATAATTCCTTCCCATCTTTATTTCTTAGAGAAGTCTACTGTGTGTTTATTTTACTCTCCTTATTTCTATTCGGCTGGTCCTTCTTGGAAAGAGGCATCTCTTTCCTTCTCTTGGTTGTTTTCATAAGATAACATTTTGAAAAAACTAAACGGCTAGTTATGCAGGTTTTTTTTTCTCATTCAAATTATTCTTCTTGAGCAGTACACCTTATTCTTTTATATTGTTTTCTCTTCTCTTGAGTCTTGGGCTTCTAAGAGAAGGGTCTATATATGCGTGTGAAGCTCTTCTCTTCAAGGAGGGGATTTCCATATTATGTAAAACAGTTTCTGCTCATTCTCATATACACCTTAAGCAGATTTGTTTATTTGTTTTTGAAAAGAATTTTCATATGTGCTCTTGAGCATTCAAAAACATTCCCATTTATTTTTCAGCCACTTGAACACTTGAGAGTATGTGTATGATTGCATACACATAGATTGTCTCCAACGTTAATTCATATTTATTGTGGTTGAATGTTTTGTTTCATTGTTATTATGTTGAATTAAACTAATTGCTTCAAGTGCATTACTTCTAGTTTAATCATCACAACACTTAGGTTTCATTTGTCTAGCTCAATCATACTTTGTGATTGAGATAGATGAATATGTGAAACCATAACTCACTTCATACATCAAACTACATGCAACTTGAGCTTGGTGCTCTTGAGAGGATTTGCTACTAAGAGATAAAGAAAAGGTGTTTGCTGAAAGATTGGATTGTAGCTGCCTATAGGTGATAGATGAGCTAAGTCTTCTTTCGTTTTTCTTGTATTTCTTAATTGAGCATTGGATCTCTCCTGGCTTGGTGCCCCCAGTTTTTCACCCTGTTGGGTTTTCTTGATCAACAATTCTCGTGTGTTATTTACTTTCCGCTGTTACTAGTTTTATTTTATTAACCACGAAATTGCTTGTGTGCCTTTAAAGAAGTTTAATTTAAAAAGGATAGGTCTTGGACCTATAGCCTACTTCCCCCCCTCTGTAGGCGTTTAGATCTTAGAGCCTGGTTTTACAAAGGCCAAAATTATCAAAAGCGCTAGAGATTAGATTGCAAAATTAACAATGAAAGTTGATCAATAAGACTTGTGTTAAGAGTCAAATATTAACGTTTAAAATATATAAGAAGTTTTTTGTTTATAGCCATGAAGAAAATAATGGGTTTTTTTTGGCATACACGTTATTTCAAATGCATTCTCTTAAATTGTTGAGTTATTACAAATTGCAATAAATTTCAAGCAGAAATTATATAAACAAACTATCAATCTGATAAGCTAAAATCATATACGATTAATGAGGGAAAAAAGTATTCAAAATGAATGGTGTTGCTTAAACATGAATATACCTTTAATTGAATGCGGTGAATATTCTAAATGTAGATGAAAGACCAAAATGATGGCAAATGGCAAGGGTTAGATTGCAAAATTAACAATAAGAGTTTATTAATAAGACATGTGTTAACAGTGAGATATTAATTTTCAAACAAATACACAATTCGTGCATATCCAATTACTGTTTAAGTTGAAATAGTGTAAAGGACTAATTTCCTCACCATTGCATCAACCGAGACGCATTGCAAACCATAAAATTGATCATTAGTTCTAAACACCTTTGGTCTCCAGGTTTTGCACACACGCACTCTAATTTTCACACCGGATTGAAAGGGGTGCAAATTGTGGATCGGAACAGTGTTCATTTCATTGTGCCATCAATCTGAAGAGAAAAAATATATGCCCTTAGTTAGTATAAAGATGCATAAAAAATTATTGCATAAAATAGAGGAATGTTTAATCATGTATGAATAGAAGCTGAAACCTGATAGTAAATTTTGAAGAACATCTTTCTACACTATATTTTTAGTGTATTTATTTGGCACTTCTTTATTATTATCTATTATGATTTTGAGGCCTTCTCTAGACGTAGCTCTAGATAACGCGACATAAAGCTGTCCATGAGTGAAAACAGGCTGGGAAGATATAACCCAACTTGTTTTAAAGATTGACCTTGACTTTTGTTTATTGTCATAGCATAGCATGGCCTAATTGGGAATTGGCGCCTTTTAAAAATGAATGACCATTTGTTTTCTGTTGTTGAAAGAATGATCCTAGGTATAAACACTTTGTGGCCAATGTGGCTACCAGTGAGTATTTTTGCTTCAATAACTCTATCAACCATTTGGGTCACAACTAATCTTGTTCCATTACATAAACCTGAAGATTGATTTAGGTTTCTCAATAACATAATAGGCATGCCTATTTTTAAAGTCAAACTATGTTCAGGCAAACCATTAAATTCAAGTTGATTGAGAAATTCTATGGGATACATCATACAAAGGTTTTCAAAATTGGTTGATGATGAACATAAAGAATATGAGCTCAAATAAATGCGTTTTTCTCCGGGCAATAAGTCTATTGCGTAATTATTTATCTCGTCACAGGAGAATTCCTAGCTGTAATAATGGCTCGTTCCCTTAAAGCAAAATCGGCAAAATCTTTGTCAAAATCTGGGTAAGTTGCCAAAAAAACTGATTGAATAGGATCTATGTATGATTGAATGAGTGAATCTTGAGGAATTTCAATCCAAGGTGCCTCTTCATCATTTGGATCGTCAATATCAATTATCTGGCCATTTCCAATTTGAAGAATCCAAGCATCAAACACACTTATTTTAGGTTTTTCTTCACTGTTCAACCTTTTTTTTTTATAGCCTCATGTTTTTTTAAAAAAATAGAATATTTTAAAATAAGGTCATAGGTAAGAGTTATTAAGAGATGCATCTATGATTTCTTCTCTCGTTCCTCCTGGAATAACTGGCAATATTTGTCTAAAATCACCACCTAGCAAAAAAGGCTTGCCACCAAATGGAGCATTTTGATTTGAATCATTGAGATGCGATAAAATATCTTGAACTGATTTGTCTAATACTTCAAAACAATGTTTATGATTCATAGGAGCTTCATCCCAAACAATCAGTTCAGCCTTTTCAATCAATCTGGCAAGATGAGTTGTTTTTTTAATTTGACATGTTGAGGAATTGGTAACAATTAAGGGAATCTAGAGTGAGCTGTTCTACCACCTGGCAATAATAATGACACTATTCTTGATGAAGCAACAGCTAAAACAATCTTGCCTTCATATCTAATTTTACTTATTATAGTATGCCACAAAAAGGTTTTTCCAGTTCCTCCATGGCCATAAACAAAAAAAAAGGCCTGATTTTTTTTCATTCACAGCATTAATCACAGAATCATATACATCTCTTTGGCCTTTGTTTAGTTGTGTTATCAAAATTGAATGTTCTTTTTCTAAATGATGAACATCATAATTAAACTCTTCTCTTAGCAATTTAATTCTAATTTCTAACATTTTATGTTCATCTGGCATAGGAAGATAATGATCTTTTAAAGAGTTAGATGATGCGTTAAAAAGTTGTTCTAATTCAAACAAAAGTGAATTTTTTAATTCAAATTCTGACAAAATAAGATTTGGCATTAGAAAAGCTTTCTGTAGTTTGTACAAAATATCATCACACATATTTTGCCAATGAGTATCAAAAAGCAATTGAGGATTTCCTACATCACAAAACAAAATGATTGTAACAAACAATTGTCTTAGTTGAGAACATGAGGCTGTGTCCAGAACATTTGCTAAGGCCTCAATCCATTCTTTATTATCTCCTAACAAACCAAGGCATTTGCATGCAACATGATATGACGAATGTATGATACCATCAATAGTTTTGATGTGATCGAAATCTAAGGCACCTTTTTGCAAATTCAAAAGCATTCTCAAGTAATACAATTCACCAGATGTAGGATGTACATAGGCTATTCTACCTATTGATCTCCTTTTTTCCTAGGTTTCCAAATTTTGTTGCGAGAATCCCATACAAATTTTGTAGGGAATTCTGCATAAGTCAATGTTCACGCTTCAGGAAACATTTGGTTTGCTTTAAACCAACCTGTTAGCATTGTATCTTCAATACCCTTTTGGCTAACAATTGATTCAAGTGATTGATCACCGTTGAAAACAACATTTTGTTCTAAAGGCAAATGTATTGATAATCGTTCAACAGCAGGCTCTCTAGAATGAATAGGGTACTGAAACAATCTCCAAACGGCTTCATATGGAGATATGTATCTACAATTAAGATAAGCTAATATCTCATCCTCTGGCTTGTCTTGAAAAACTACTCTAGCTCTATCTGAACCTTTGTTTATATATTTAAAAAGATATTTTATAAATATTGATTGACAACATGATTCAACATTTATGTGAGCGTTGTATCTCAATAATAGTTCTGAATTGTAAGGCACCACAAAACTGTTGTCAACCTTTATTCCATTTTTTAACACAAATTTTGTTGGATCTTCACGGTGCCTATATGTAGGAAAACCATTTTTTTCAAAAACTAAATGACTCTTGTATTGTTTGGGAAAAGATTTAGAGCACACACCTCCCTGCATGCAAGGAGAATTACAGTTGATTTCCATGTAAGGACCGTGGATCATGAATTGGTTTACAGTATCATAAAGCATAGGATCCACATCCTTGTTTGGTAATTCAGCATAAATGATGGAATCTATATCTACTGCGAGAAGCATTTATAACCTTGTTTGAACCAGACCAACATATGACAATGAGGCAATCCTCTTTTTTGGAACTTAACCGTGCAAATTTCTGTTTATGATGAGGCCAACAAATACAAAAAACAAAACAAAAAAACAAAAAAAAAAACCTAATAAGTTTTATTATCATTTAAAAAAATCTAAGAAATTGAGGATAGCAAAAATTATGAGTTTGTAAAATTCACCTGCCTCAACTTCTCCAAAAACTTTTCCTGATTTGATATAACTGATCACATCATCAAGCTTCATTTTAAACACTCTAGAAAATTAGATCATGGCTATCCTCTCCCTTGTATCCAAACTTGTTATCAAGTTCTCTAACAATTTCAGGCCATTTGACATCGCAGGTGAAAGTTATAAACAAATCAGGATTACCATAATGCCTACAAATTGCCATAGCATCTTGATAGTTATTAAGCATGTATGTAGTACTTCCAATATATGAGCACTTTTTGTCCCACATTATTGGCAGCACTATCCCCCTTTGAAATTGCATGATAAATACCTTTATAAATCTCACTTCTCAGATTTGTTTGATTTTTTCTAATGTAATCCAATCGATCTTCTTCAAGTGTTGCATAAGAATCTACTAAAAACTGTTGGAAAAATCTTACACCTTTTAACAATGTATCTAATAAAGGCCCTCTTTCCTGAATATGGTAAGCTATGAAAACTCTCATAGGCACCCTTCCTCTTTTGGGCTCGTGACCTTTGTAATCATTGCTCACTTTAAATCAGGTCTATAGCCATCTTCGCCATAAGGGAAAAGAATAGGATATTGCAAAGACATAAACTTTGGATTTAATTTTGTGATGCGTTTCAACTCTCCAGCTTTCAACTCTATAACAATATCTCTGTTTGAATCAAAAAGGCCTATATCTCCCACAACCAAACCACCAATTTCATCACATGTCAGTTGTTCATATTGTTTACTATCATCTCTTGCCGGCCCAACAATCTCAGTTTTAAAGGAGTTAGACAACCCCTTTTAAATTTATCTGGAACTATTGAAAAAGTTTTACCAATACATTTGATTCGTCAAACATTCTAATCAGACCTTGAACAATGTCTTCATCAAGCTTCTCATTCTTTTGTTTACAATTAACAGCGTTAAGGTGATTCGTTGTTTTATTATGGGTATCATATATGTAAAGCTGAGCAGATTTTGGAAATTCACCTTCAAAGGGTAACAAAGAACCCATTAAATGATGAACTTGACCACTAATTTTAAAAATGTAAGGACCTAGTCCACTGTTAACTGAGAGATCAACTTTGGCTCCCTTTGAAGTAAATGCAAACATAGAATTATAGGCCCTGATATTCTCTCTAAACAGCAAACTTTTTGGGCCTTTACCGGGATCAAGTAAATTTTCTAAAAAAGGAGGCATTGGCTTTGAAATCGGAAGTTTGATCTTTCCTTGTTGACAACAAAGAGTAAAAAGAGGCTTACTGGTTGCATTTGCTTTTTTAACAGATTCTTTGAACCAAAAAAGTGCACCACAATAAATGCACTTATAATTTTTATCTCCCAAATCCACATATTGTTCCATCATTCCTATAAAGAAGGGAAACGTAGAACAGGGCAAAAAGAGAAAAAAATAAGACAAATGTACACCATGAGTAATGTAAAAATAGGGTTGAAAATAAATATTTAACAAAGGAAAAAACGTACTTTGCCTCTTCCTCTAATAAAATTCTTGACCCCTATTCATCTAATTCAGAAGTGTCAAATGAAATCTCTTCTCTGGTTGTTTGACTTGTGTTTGTGTGATGATAACATATATTTTGAACACATTTTCGTTTCTTGTTCTCAGTTTGAAAGGCTTTTTTATGGCTCATTTTAGAATTTTTTTTGTCTCGATGCTTATTTTCGTGGTTAGAATGACAGACATTTTTGCGAGAACATTCTATACCAACTGAACTACCAGAACTACAGGCTTGTTGCACTATGAAAGCTCTATTGGAAACTTTGGATCTATAATTTTTTTTGGCTTGAAGCTTATGCTCAGGATTAGTGCAACAAATATTTTCATGAAAGATTTGTTTACCACTCGAAGTGGCAGAAATATGGGTTTCCTGTGTCCTCAAGCTTTCTCTGATTTTTGCAATCCTTTTAGACATGATATTCAAAAATGACAAATTCCAACCAACAGATCGATAGCTGGAAAAGAAAAAAAAATGCACGAGTTAAATTATAATATTTTTATTATATCTATAGCATAATCAAGTAAAATGGACACATACCAGCAATACTGTAGATATAAAAATAAGAATTTTCAAACAACACAACATTTGAAAATGAATTAATACAATTTCTATAGCCCAACCAAGCAAACCAGATATGAGCAATAACATCACAACCACATAAATAACAATTTTCAAATGACACAATATCCAAAAACCAATTTGCCACAGTTCATATGCATGACCTCTTCAAAAGACGAAGAGAAAACTGACATGTTGCCTAACAGCAATGGAAAGAGCTATCAAACAGTCCAAAAAGCAGTTAGATAGCACCTATAACAAACGCAACCGAAAAAATGAAATCAAGGAACAATCAAAAGAGCAAAAACTAAAAACATACAGATTCTGTTTGTAATAATGGTCTAAAAGCATATAACTCACAATAATTGATGATTTCAAAGGAAATGATGATAAAAGAGCTACTAATATACATAAATCAAATAATCATCTATAAGCATATGACTTACGATGATTAATGATTTTCAAAAGAAAACGAAGAAAGAAAGGAGCTATTAATGACAAGCAATCGTCTGAACAAACCTATGAAGCACGTACACTCCTATAAGGTGGCCATGGTTGTGTTGGATGCACACAGACATCAAGACAATTAGGGTTTGATAAACCGACCTATACATATAGTCCCAGCTAGCTTTCATAAAATCTTTAAGAGAATGTATCACTCAGCCAAAAGAAAAATAGATACCTTTAATCAACAGTGAGCAATGAAATTACGCCTCTTTTCCTAAGCAAATCAGTTGAAAATAAAATATCAGAAGTAGGATTGGTCTCTAGACATTTCAATTATCATCACATCTTATACTTCGGAAGCATGGTGTAAACAGTAATTGAGAACAAAAATAAAGATTTTATTGACACTTAACCAATGAGACATTCCTAGCATACATTAAACCTAACTATTTTGACACACCAATATACTTGAAAATCAAATATGAAAAGCAAAATTAGTCGCTAAGCATGCTTTTATGCATCAGCTTTTGGTTCATTAGTTCATTAGCTTTAATATATCAACTTTTGGTCAAGACTAACAACTCAGTTTTTTTAACATCATTCATTACAATTGATTATTGAATTAATACATTTGTTTTTATGAGTTTGCACATCATTCACACATAATTCGTGGAATCTGATTAACCAATTTGTGCATTTGCTTAAATTGGATCGAAGTTTTATTATAATTGATGCAACAAAAGAAAGAAAAAGAAAAGAAAAGTTATCAACAATTACTCATTTACCAACAGAGATTCTGAGAAATTATCTTCTTGTTGATCAACCTCATGTATTAAAAATCAATTCCTTGTTTTGGAGCCCAAAATTTTTTAATTTAAAATAAAATATGACAAAAAGCCTCTAAACAATCCAAATCTAAAGCAAAATCATCAACCTGTTCAATCAAAAGCAACAATCAAAGGCTAAGATAGCTAGAATACCTCAATTGTAATGATTCAAAACAAAAAACATAGAAAATAAACTCAGCAAGCAACAAAATCCCAGAAAGACAATGCCTAAACAAATTATACTAATAGAATCAATAATAATTTTCCATTTTTTCCTATAAAGTAAAACAGGAGAATTTCAAAAACTCATCACACTACTACATTTTTGTACTTGCGCTACGGTATTTTGCGCGACGAATAACCAATCGTCGCGCAAAACAAGTATGCCCACGGTTATTCGTCGCGCAAAACAAGTATACGCCATGGAAAGATGAAACCGTACGGCAAAAAAAAAGGACGAAGAATTTCGTCGCGCAAACGAACAATAGTATTGGGTCCAAGATGTGGATTTGGCGGTGCCACTTTGCGTGACGACATTTGTAGTCACGCTAAGTTATAATGCGCGACAACAAATCCCGATCGTCGCGCAAAGAAAATGCGCGGTAATGGCATTTGGCGCCAAATTCTTGCGCAACGAAATATTGCGCGACAAGATTCATTGTATGCTTGCGCGACGATGACTGGCCTTTGAGCGACGAGTATATGCGCGACGAACAGATTAGCGATTGTTAGAGAATGATTGAGAAGGTATTATATAAAATTAATTACATTATGTTTATATTGTGTTGTTAAATTATATTTATATTATGTTGTTCAGTTATGCACGTTGATGTACGAAGTTAATTGAAATTAACTTCATACATTTTATTTTTGTAAAGCTTCGTTCCCGTTCGAGGTTAGTTGGACCGCGCATGGTGGGTAAAAACCACGACTACGGTTCAATTAATTCTTGAATTGTCCCATATTTTGGACAGTTTGGAAATGCATAGTCGTGTCACGTAGTTTACAGCTACAGGATTAGGTTTCAATTGTGGAGATTTCAGTGTCATCTCAGGACGTTCTTCGGGTGGTACGTAGGTATTTTATATCTACGGTACATCTCAAGAACTGTACCAAGATGCTACCGAAATTCATCCACGTCGAAATCTAATCTCATGTAGTTGTAAATTACGTGGCATGACTATGCATTTCTGAATGGGATAGGGCCCTTACCGGAGGCATAAGGTGACATTATGATTTTGTAAGAATACAACATGATTGTTGTATTGTGATTGTGGTTCCAGGAATTATGAGCAGAAGGTGGATACAGAACCCTAACAGGTGCGTAGACGAATACATGGATGGAATCGAGGACTTTATTCACTTTGCACGGTCACACAACCCGGGTGCAACTAGAATCCGGTGTCCTTGTAGGAAGTGTAACAACATGTTGTGGGAGACAGTTGAAACTGTTCGATTTCATTTAGTAAAGAATGGAATGATTGAGACATACAGCACTTGGAACCATCACGGGGAACAATTAGACATTGCTTTGTCTTCAAGGGCCACAAGAGTGGACAATGTTGAACCTATTGTGGATCCTAATGAACAAGTCATGGATATTATAAATGATGCTTTTCCATTTGCATCGACGAGCAGCAATCAGCAAGGGGAAGATGATGTGCCTACACCAACGGATAATGCAGAGTTTGAACAGGATGAAAACTGTTAAGAAATGCCAACCAAGAGTTATATCCAGGGTGCGTGAGCTTTTCCGTTCTGACGGCCATTGTGGAACTAATGCATGGAAAAGTAAAGTACCGTATGTCAAACCTGAGTTTCGATTACTTTTTGGGGGTTTTCAAGAGAATGCTTCCGATGGACAATTATTTGCCGAAAGACCACAGGGCAGGCGCAGAAGATGTTGAGTGGTCTTGGATTGGGTTATGAAAAAATCCACGCTTGCAAACACAATTGCATGTTATTCTACAAAGAGAATGAATCATTGGATACATGCCCTACATGCAATGAGTCGAGGTTCAAACAAACGTCTCAAAATAGAATGACTAAGGTTCCACAAAAAGTCATGTGTTATCTGCCCTTGAAACCAAGATTGCAGCGATTGTATATGTCAACGCATACTGCCACAAACATGAGATGGCATAAGGAAAAACGGGGTAGACGACGATGTGATGCGGCATCCTGGAGATGGGGAGGCATGGAAAGAGTTCGAATCGAACGTTCCCGAGTTTGCTGCTGATCCCCGAAATGTTAGGTTGGGACTTGCCACTGACGGATTCAATCCGTACGGGGTTCTAAACCAACATCACAGGTACTTGGCCGATTTTCGAATTCCCATATAATTTGCCGCCTTGGAAATGAATGAAAAAAGAGTACATGATGATGACTGTTTTGATAAATGAGGATCCTGGCAGGTCAATCGATGTGTACTTAAGGCCGTTGGTTGATGAGCTCAAGGATTTATGGACAAACGGTGTGCGCACGTACGATAAATCCACTGGGAAGATGTTCACTTTGAGAGCGGCAGTTATGTGGACTGTGAATGATTTTCCCGCATATGCAATGGTGTCGGGGTGGAGCACAAAGGGTTATATGGCATGCCATGTATGCAAGGAAGATGTAACTTTTGATTGGCACGCTGGAAAAGTGTGTTACCTTGGGCATTGAAGATGGTTGCCATGGGATCACGAGTGGCGGGAAAAGGATAAAGAGTTCAACGGGAACAAAGAGCATCGTGCAAGACCTAGAGAATCGTCCGTGATCAGATCTTGGAACAGCTTAACCGTTTGGATTTTGCTCCGTTCGGGAAAACAGTTAGTTCGAACCAGACCTGCTACACATATGAACTGGACGCACAAGTCTATGTTTTTTGAGCTCCCATATTAGTCGAAACTAAAATTGAGGCACAATCTCGACGTTATGCATGTTGAGAAAAATGTGTTTGACACATTGATGGGAACGATTCTAGATATCAAGGACAAGACAAAGGACACGATAAAAGCTCGTCTTGATTTGGAAAGAATGGGCATACGAATGGGTGTATGGCTGAAAAGGGGCAATGATAAAGCTATAAGAGATCTTGCATTTTTTTCCATGAAACCGAATGACAAAAAAGAGTTTCTACAGTTTGTGTCGTTTGTAAAGTTTCATGATGGGTATACTTCTAATATCGCACATTGCGTGAATGTTGACGGGGGGAAATTTACCGGACTCAAGAGTCATGACTGCCATGTGTTCATGCAACGCCTACTTCCTCTCGGGATTCGACACCTGTTGCCGGAAGATGTAGTCAAGCCAATCATATTGTTGTCCAGATTTTTTTCCCACTGACGGCAAAGACATTGCGAAAGACAGACATTCATCAGTTGCGCGATGACATTGTCCAAGTCCTATGCAAGTTTGAGATGATATTCCCTCCGGCTTTCTTCACAAGTATGATCCACGTGATGGTTCACTTGCCAGAAGAGGCATTAGCTGCTAGTCCAGTCAACTATCACTGGATGTATCCTATAGAAAGGTATATATCTTGGCATCATTTCTGTATGCATCATTGGTTCGTATTCTTGCTACTTCCTGATTTACATCTTTTCATTATATTTTGGCAGGCTTCTCGGAGAGTTGAAAAGAAGCGTACACAACAGAGCGAAGCACGAAGGATCAATTGTAGAGGCTTGGGTTCAATATGAGGCGCTGACTTTCTGTGGAATGTATTTAAAAGATGTGGACACGGCTTTCAATCGACCTCAGCGCAATAATGACGGAGGTGTGAGAAATGAGCAACTTTCTGTTTTTTCCCAAAGTGCAAGACCCTTTGGAGATCTTGTACGAGGGGAGTCATTTTCCAGAAAAGATATGGAGGTAGCTCATTGGTTCGTATTGAACAATTGTGATGAGATAATGGCATACTTAGATGAGCATGAAGAGATGATGAAGCGAGAACATCCATCACATTTGTATTCCAAGAAACACCGTGAATTATTTCCAGAATGGTTCTTGCAATATGTCAGTTATAAGTATTTTGTAATTGACATATATATTGTAGTATTTAAAATTGTCAAACTAACATTTCCATGCTATTGAATTTTTTATTATATAATATTAGGTGACCAAGTTGAAATCAGAGAATTCCCCCACTTACAGTGAAGAGTTATATAACTTGGCATTCGGCCCACTTCGGGCTGAATTATTTCTCGGGTTGCCATGTTAATGGCGTCAAATTTTTGGGGAGTGCACGAGATGACAAGTTGTGTACGCAAAACAGCGGTGTTCATGTTCCAGGTGGAGGCGAAAGTACAGACATTGATTTCTATGGCAAACTCACCACTGTCGTGCAATTACTTTACAAAGACCGATACCAAGTGATCATGTTTAAGTGTCGATGGTTTGATACGAACCAAAATAGGCAGGGAAGTATTAAAATCGATCATGGGTTACTATCTGTGAACATGAGCAGAATTTGGTATGATGACGACCCTTACATTTTGGCAACCATGGCAAAACAGATTGTCTATCTAGATGACCCTAAAGCAGTGGGCGGGTGGAAAGTTGTTCAACAGATGGATCAGAGGAATGTGTATGCTATACCAGAACTAGACCCATCTGACAACGACGTCGCCGTTGCTGACCAACGTTTCGAATCTTCCATGGAACATGATGCACAAACACTTCGAGATACAATTGTCGTACAGGAACCGTTTCAGCTTGAAGGAGTGTCTCCAAGAGAAATACCGATTCAGTCAATTACAATTGACCTCGGTTATCTTCCGTGAGCGATACGATCCAACCGTGGGCCCGAACAACGATGATGATGTACTTCCTGGAGGAGGAGGAGGAGGAGGAGGAGGAGGAGGATGATTAGGAGATCGAAAGTGATCATAGCGACGATAACGAAGATTATTATAGTTTAGATGATGAATAATGTAATTTATTTGCGACTTGCCATGTAAAATATATTAAATGATTATCCAAACCTTAAATATTTGTTTGAATATTGTTCGAATATTTGTGGAATGTATATCCAAACCTTAAATATATGTGGGGAACCTTGTAATGTGTGTGTTTGCAATGTTCTTCGTTTCTTTTATTGAATTCTGTTCATTTTCGTAACTGTTTTTGACTTTTGGTCCATGCTGTGTTCTTTGTTTTTCTGTGCTGAATCCAACCGTATAAATAACATGAAATTTGGAAATACGGTTAGGAAGTTATGGATTCAAAATTGAACAGAGGTTGGAAGTGGAAATCAGACAATTACAATCTGTAAAGAAACGACCGGTCGTCTCCATTAAACGACCGGTCTTTAGCTTTGCGCGACGAAGACAAAGTTTCAGCGTCGTACAATCCAAATTTGCGGGACGAATACATTCGTCGCGCAAAAGAGGTTGGAAGTGGAAATCAGTCAATTACAATCTGTAAAAAACGACCGGTCGTCCCCATTAAACGACCGGTCTTTAGCTTTGCGCGACGAATACAAAGTTTCAGCGTCGCACAATCTAACTTTGAGGGACGGATACCTTCGTCGTGCAAAATAGGTTGGAAGTGGAAATCAGTCAATTACAATCTAAAAAAACGACCGGTCGTCCCCATTAAATGACAGGTCTTTATCTTTGCGCGACGAGTACAAAGTTTCAGCATCACACAATCTAACTTTGCGGGACGGATATATTTGTCGCGCAAAATAGGTTGGAAGTGGAAATCAGTCTATTACAATCTGTAAAAAAATGACCGGTCGTCTCCATTAAACGATCGGTCTTCATATTTGCAAGACGAAGACAAAGGTTAGAGTCGCACATTCTAAATTTGCGGGACGGATACATTCGTCGCGCAAAAAGGTTTGAAGTGGAAATCAATCAATTACACTTTGTAAAAAAAGACCGGTCGTCTGCATTAAATGACCGATCTTTATCTTTGCGCGATGAAGAAAAGGTTTAAGCGTCACACAATCTAGATTTGCGGGACGGATATATTTGGTGGCGCATTGTTCCAAATATGCAAAAAAATTGACGAAATAGATAAATGACTAATTTGCTCAACGAATATTTGTTATATACGTCGCGCAAATCTTCCAGAGACGCACAAAATTCTTATTCGTCGCCCAAACCAATTTTTTTTATTTTTTTTCTTTTGTATGGCATGATAGTTAAGAAATTAAACAAAGTATCCATTAGTGTAAATAATTTTAAATGAAGATCAAATTCAGTAATTGTATTCATATACAGTAAAGGAGTGCACCCGCACAAAATCTTGAACATCGGAGTTAAAATACCGTTAAATCGTGATTTTTCATTTATATCCGTCGAAAATTGTGGTCCCGTAACGTCATCTAGGACTGTATATTTTTTCCAATTTGTTGTAAGTACGATCTCTACGTTTAAAGAAACAAGTTTGACAGTTGGATCATTGAAAATAGTTTTAAATGAAGAGTTGTTGATGTACTTTTGTTAAAACTATATATTCACATAAATTAAGAGTTGTTGATGTACTTTTGTTAAATATAACATAAGATGTTGTGGCATCCACTACTGTAAATATTTTTAAATGAAGATCAAATTCAGTAATTCTATTCATATAAGGTAAATGAGTGCATCCGTAAAATATCATCAAAATTGGAGTTAAAATAACCGTTAAATCGTGATTTTTTGTTTATAACCGTTGAAAATTTTGGTTCGGTAACATCATCTATGAATGTGTATTTTTTTTTTCAATTTTTGGCGTGTACGATCTCTAAGTATAAACAAACAAGTTTGACGGTTGGATCGGTGAAACTAGTATTGTAGAATGCGTAGCCCCATTAAAACAATATAGTCAGTAATATTTCTATGCTTTTCGGTTGTTAAGTTTTTATTAAATTAAATTGGACATGCGTGACGAAGAATATCTTTGTCGTCGCACAATAGTCTAAGCGCGACGTAATATATTGTTTCCGTCGCGCAATGTAATTAAAGGTTTCTGGCCCAGGTTTCAGGGTTTAGGGTTTAGGGTTTACAGGTATGCGCGACGTATTTCCAACTTTTGTCGTCGCGCAAGTAGTCCAAATTTTTGGCAGTTTTAATCCCGCTTATTAAAATTTCTTTGCGCAACAGATTGTTTTTTCCGTCGTGCAAAGTATGATATTTTAGCTTGCTCGACATATGATATTCTTCGTCGCGCAAGCCGGCGAACATTTTATGAAAAAAACGCGCAATTTTGTTCGCCTTCAACATCTCTCAGCCCTCTGTCTTTCTCTCCTTCGAACCCTAAAAATCTCTCACTCGGTCTCTCTCCTTCGAACCCTCAAATCTCTCAGCCAGTCTCTCTCACGTTCAACCTCTCAGCCCCTCTATCTCTCTCTCTCCTTCGAACCCTAAAAATCTCTCACCCGGTCTCTCTCCTTCGAACCCTCAAATATCTCAGCCAGTCTCTCTCGCAACCTCTCAGCCCCTCATCCTTCTCAGTCACTCTCTCCTCCTTCCCCACTCATCCCTCTCAGTCCCTCTCTCCTCCGTCCGCTCTCAGTCACTCGCTCCTCCATCAGACGACGGCCCTTCGATCTCTCTCTCGCTCTCCACCGCCGGACTTGCGTGCTCTCCGGTCTCCGGGAAACCCGCACGGTAAAACTCCCGACTCTAGCCCCGATTTATAATTACAAGTTTTTGGATTTTTTTTTTCTGAAATTTGTGGATTAAAATATATGTTATGCTGTTTGAATTTCTATATTTATTTTGTAAGTGTTTAAATTGCTTAGTCTGGTGGTTGGTATTGCTCTCGTTTCAATTTCCTTTTTGTATTGGATTTGCATTTTTTATTTCAGATTTTATTGGAGGTGTTGAAATAGTGTTGGATTTGTGATTTTGTAATTTCTGTTTTGATTGGAGCACAATTTAGATTTGGTTTGGTTTCAGATTTCAGATTTGATTGGAGCACAATTTTCTTTTTTCTGTTTTCGTATGTTGATTGCTTTTCGTAATTTTCTGTTTTTTGTATTTTGATTGCTTTTCAGATTTAAAATATGTGCAACTAACCAATTTTGTAATTTTGCTTTGTTGAGATGAATATATGATTTTTGTGGTGTATTGTGCTCGTTATCTACACTGTGTATATGCCAACAACTTTGGTAGCTTGTTTAATAAATCATGCTATTGTTTACTTGTGTTTTATGATTTTCATTAGGAGGTTTATCTATTCAACTCTTTTTTGTAATCACATACCGACTCTTTCATAATTTGGCCAGCAATTTGATATTTTCAGGAATATGTGCTTCTGGTTTTTTTTTTTTTTATTTAAAGAATACATGTTTCTGTTTTTTATTTATTTATATATATTTTTTTTTGTTTTGTTTACAAACAATGTGCATCTGTTATTTTTAATATATATATCTATTTTTGTTTTGTTTGCTTTAAAACAATGTGCATCTGTCTCTTTATTTTTTATTTTTTATAAGAATACATGTTTCTGTGTGTTTGTATGCTAAATATTGAATTGGTTGTTGATTAGTTGTTGAGGTTGTTTTTTTAAAAATAAAAAAACATTTGACGCAAGGATGTTTTAATTTTAAGACCTTATCAGTTGTGCAGATGTCGGACCTTATCAGACGTCGTAAGATGCTGACGAGTCCTCATAGTTTGCCTCCCCCGATCCGACGTCAGTTGTCACTGCCTCCAGCACAGTTGAACAAGATCCCAGTTTTTCCCAACGTCTCCCATGCACCGGTGTCATCAGAGTCCTCATTGCGCAGCCTGTCAGTGCCAGGCGGCATCATCGCCCTTCCCACTTGATCGACACCGCTTCGACCTCTACCGCGGTGCGTCAGAGTTCTCAACCAGGTAAAGATTTCCTTTACCTACAGATGTCTTGTACCATTATTTTTTTATAATTTGTTAATTAACGTTAATTTTATATATCTTGCACGAACCGTTGGTAGTTTAGCGTATGTAAGTGCGAGGTCGAATTCCACAGGGATTGGTGATTGAATGATCCAACTCAGTTTTCCTACACAAAACAGAAATGGAAACAAGAGAAACAAAACAAGAAGAAAGAAAAGAACTAAGACAAGATGGTGAGGTTTTAGAATCCACCCTAATTGTTCTAATCATGTTATGGCAGCAAGTAAACAAATTGATTCACTCATGAAGATGCTCACTGATAAGTTCATAATTTCACACATTTGTTTGCCTTCATTGCTTAGTAATTTTGTTTAGTTTCTCTTTATTCAGCCACCACAAGGGCAGCCCACAGATTCCACCAAACAGCCCCTCAATGCTTTTGGAAAGAGCACAGGCCCTAAGGTATCATCTAATGCTAATCAAGTTCCAATTTCAACTAATGCTTTTAGGCCTATTGCACCCTTTCCCAGCAGGTTATCAAAGTCAAAGAAAGATCAAGGCTTGGAAGAGATAATGGAAATATTCAAGAAAGTGCAAATCAACATCCCATTGCTCAGTGCCATTGCTCAGATTTCAAAGTATGCAAAATTTTTGAAGGATCTCTGCACTAACAAGAGGAGATTCAAAGAGCATGAACAGGTTGCATTAAGTGAAGAGGTAAGTGCAGTGTTACAAAGAAAGCTACCTCCAAAGCTAAAGGATCCAGGTTCGTTTTCTATACCTTGCATTGTTGGTGATTTCAAGATTCCAAAAGCTTTGCTTGATCTGGGTGCATCCATTAACCTTATGCCATATCATGTTTATGAGAAACTTAACCTTGGTGAGTTGCAAGCCACATCTGTGAGCATTCAATTGGCAGATAGAACTATCAGGTACCCCAAGGGCATTCTAGAAGATGTTTTGGTGAGAGTAGAAGGCTTAATCTTACCTGCTTATTTCTTAGTCTTGGAGATGGAAGAAGCACCAATTCCTGACAATGAATTGCCCCTCATCTTTGGCCGACCCTTCATGGCTACTGCTAAGACCACGATCGATGTAGCGCAAGGCACTCTCACCATGACCGTTAATGGAGAAACTGTTGCTTTCAAAGTGTTTGATGCCACGAATCTGCCAAGTGATGTTCAAGATTGTTTTCAAATTCAAGTATTGGACAATCCAGGGAAGGAGAGATTTGATGGAGGAGCATGCTTGATGCAAGAAGTGGACAAGGAGGAGCAGGGGGCTGCCCACATGTTCAATGCTACAATTCCTACACACAAGAAGGGGCTGCCCAAATTTGGAGATACTCCAATCATTCCTCCAGTTCATTGCCATTCTGTTCATAATGATAAAAGGAAAAGGAAAGCAGCAAGGAAGCGATGGAAAAAGAAAAGAAGCTTGGTGAACAATCTTGCATTACATGAGGTGTCAATTGAGCCCAAACCCCCCCATTCACTATAGCAAGTTTGGATGTCCGGCTGAAGACATGAAACTTAGCGCTTCTTGGGAGGCAACCCAAGGTGATGAGGAGAAGATAGAACGTGCAAGAAGCTGCTTGCGTCCTAATCGCTTCAAAGGGGAGTTGTTTTCTAAACTCTAAACATTTGGTTATGTCTTTTCCTTATCTTCTTTCCTTTAATTTATGAGGCATTGTTTGTTCTTATACTCTAAACATTGAGGACAATGTTTCATTTAAGTTTGGGGGGAAGGATTTAGTTATGTTGTTTCAAATTGTCAAAATTTTAAATTTTTAAGTGTGTGCAGTATCTAAAAACGCAGGATTTTGTGTGTTGTTTCGTTATCCTTTCAAACACCTATGATAAGACTTGGATTTAATTTTAATATGGTTTTTCAGAAATTGATAGTCATTGTTTAAGGCCTTTATGTGGTTCTGAGTTAACTTTGTCTTGCATGCCATCCTTGCACTTATTGAGCACTTTGCCAAGTTAGTCCAATTTCTTGCTACTTGGAGATGTTATGCAATTCTACTTATTTCATGATCTTGGTTTCGTACTCTAGAACTTGTTTGAATATCTCTTGAGACATTCTGTTGCCATACAATGCTTAGGAAGTGATTTAGGCCATGTTTGAAATCGTTTGAGCCTTTCTAACCATCCCTCTACATGTATTCATCCCTAGTCAACCCATTTGAGCCTACGTTAAGCCTTTCTTTGTGTAAACCATTCCTACCATAATAAATCTCTGTTTCTTATCTTTGAGCAATTAAAGCTATCTTCAAAAGAGAGTCATAAAGATACAAGGTTTTTAGGAGCAAAAGTGATTCATTAGTGCCATAACCCAAGTGTTGAAAAGTCTACGTTTGGGGGTATTGGTAACTAATCAAAAGAGGTAATGAAGTGTGACCAATGTAGTCATGGCCCTAGGGTGTTATAAGGAAAGATCATGGTGATCTAGGGTAAAGAGCCACAAAATTAGGCCAAATTAACACATTTGAAGGTGCTGAAATTATGTTGAAAATCTGCTCATGTATGTGTTCCTTGCTTGTTACAAAGTTCAGTAATCTCTCATGCTTTCACATATGCTTTAGTTATGCTCAAAATGTTGTTATATCTCCATATCTCCTCTTTCATTCAACCACTACCCTAAGCCTCATTACAACCCTTGTAAAGTCCTTTTGATCCTTGGTATTGTATGGTATTACCTGGAGAGCTGATTTGATAACGAGCTTATGGGGCTCGAAATTCTTGATTGTGCTCTAAGTGTGTGCGCATGTACTTATTTGAGTTGCAGGTGTTGTTCTGATTTGGCATTCACACACTACACGTAAGGATGTCATTGTAAGCTTTGCACACTCTTGAATCATGTGTGGAACTTAGATTGTGATTGTTGTGTTTCTTTGGAACCATATACTTTGGTGATTCTTTGAGGATATTGTTTGGAAGGCTAGCTGCTTATTTTCTGTTTTCTAAGTTGTGGTTTTATTTTGTTTGCTCGAGGGCTAGCAAAGTCTAAGTTTGGGGGTATTTGATAAGTTCATAATTTCACACATTTGTTTGCCTTCATTGCTTAGTAATTTTGTTTAGTTTCTCTTTATTTCAAGTCACTTATCTATGTTTGTGTGTTCTGTAGGTTATGGGAGCAAGAGATCACATTTTATTCAATCCATGCATATTAAGGGCTGATTGGGATGAGAGGAATACACTTGAGGCATTTGAAGCAAAATGGTGCAAAAACGTGCAAAAACTGGAGCCTAAGTTAGAAGTTCATTTCGGACTTTTCTTCTTCATCCGAGCTTGGATTGGGCCAATGTTTGTGTGGTTGGATCAATGACATTCTGAACTTCAACATGGACATCTTAAAGTCATCATTTGATTCAGCCAAGCCCAATTCGTAAGCCCAAGAAGTTGTTCATCATGCTGACAGGAAGATGAGCTCATTGCATGCTTGGTCATGGTGAGCTAGGCATGAGCTATTGGTTTCTGGATGGAAGCTTGGTCATGCTGACATGTTGATGACCTAGGGCTGCTGGTGGGCTGCTAGTGGGATTTAGTGGAGTAACCATTTCTGATTATCTAATGCAAGGGCATCAACCACATTCTGATTTTCAATTGCAAGTGTTGTATGCATTTGCTATATTCAATTCAGATTTCTCACTCCCAACTCCCTATAAATACCACTTCCATTCCACATTCAATTCATCAACATTCACATTCAGATTCAGAAACACACATATTCACTCATCCATTACTCCCATACACACATTCACCACAAAGAGAGAAGACGGCTAGTTGCAAAGGAGGAAGAGCTAGGAGCTGTCCTGGAAACTACCTTGCTGCCACCAGCTAGTTTTTCTATTCTCTTTATTCTATCTATGTATTTCTTATCTTCTGTATTCATAATTATGTTGAACTAATCCATTTTGTTAGGGCTTAGGATGAAGCCCTAGTCATGAATATTCAATGTTATGGATGATTTCATAGTTAATTGATTTCCTTGCTTTCATTATCAAGTTGTTAATCTCCAGCTTAATATGTGCTTGATGTATGTTTTCTTGGAGTAGCTAACTAGGATTTTATGCATCTAGCACAGGTTGGGAAGGGGTTTAGATTCACCAATTCTACTCTCCTTTCACAAGCAACACATGAATGGCCTAAGAATCATTCAAGGGGTTAATAACCATAGGTTGACTAGGACAGATACCATGTTCTAGGACTTGTGTGATTATCATATTCTCAAGGAACTTAATGACTCTTGTATGCTTTATTCTAAGTAGATACCATGCTTAGGTTGCATATTAGAGATCACGTGTTGTGTAGATACCATGCACAATTACATGCCTTAGGAGAATCATGCATCCTGCACCTAGATACCATAGGCTTGTATGCGATAATCTATTGTTAATGAAGCTTGAGTCAATTTCTATGCATTCATAACTTGGATAGGAAGACTAGAGGTGAATTCCAAGGCTCTAACACTTCTCAATCATTGTTTCACAACTTGTTGATTGCTGCCATTGTTTACTTCCAGCACTTCCATTTCAATCTCTTGTTTTCATTTAAACAACAAAAACCCCCCATTCGAGTGCGTGTGTGGTGCTAGGATTCTGTCCTAGACCTTGCCATTTTTTCTTTGTTTTCTGTTTTTCCATCATTCTAAGTAATTTAACTTGCAACCAAGTTACCATTCTCCGTGGGATCGACCTCGTATTTACATAAGCTATACTACAAACGGTTCGTGCACTTGCGAGAATTAAAGTTGCTGTTTTTTAATAACTCATTTTAGTTGTTAAGAATAGGCTCAACACTCACAAATAAGTCCATGGTGTTTGGATCAAATTGCATTGAACATCACAAGGATCCCAAACATGGTGTTTACATTAGGAGACCTAGAAACCAAATCACATAAGTTGCTAATGGATGGAATGAAGATGATCCCCAAACCTTGCCAACAAGAGCATAACGCATAAAACCTTAGGTGATCAATCAAAGGATGCAAAAACAGCTCCATTAAAATAGTGAAGAAGAATTCATGAATGAAATCAAACTTTATAAACTCAAACCATGATACAAGACTAGCAAGATGTTTATTAAAACTAATAACAGAAAAACAAAGTAAAACAAATGAAATACAAGAAGAAAATAAAAGACAAAGGGAGGAGAAGAAGATAAGGACAACATGCTAGAGATTGAAAAGATTCATCTCCATGGCTGCCAGGAGGCCAAAGCCTCCCAGCTGCTGCCTTCTCCCTTCTCTCCCTTTGTGACTCTCAACTTTCCCTCTCTTTGTGTACAATGGAAGTGTAAATTATGGAATGAAATTCTGGCTCTCTAAGCTCTCTAGAGACTCCCTATTTATAGGCACAAGGGTTAGGTGAATCAGATTATACAATTAAGTTCACCAACCACACAAATTTCACCTAACACACTTGCATTAGATAATCAGAAATGGTTGTTGCACTTCACCAACAAATCCCACCAGCAGCCATAGCTCATCATTATGTCAGCATGACCAAGCATCCATCAGCTCATCCTTATGTCAGCATGATGTGTATTTTCATGGGCTTACGAATTGGGCTTGGCTGAATCAAGTGATGACTTTAAGATGTCCATTGTGAAGTTCAGAATGTCTCTGATCCAACCACACAAGTATTGGCCCAATCCAAGCTCGGATGAAGAAGATAACGTTGAAATGAACGTCTACCTCAGTCTCCAGTTCTTGCACGTTTTTGCACCATATTGCTTCATTGGCCTTAACATGCTTTAATTGCATGAATTATGCTCTCTTGCTCTATTGGCCTACAAAACACACAAAGAGAGGCAAATAACTCAAAATTCTAAGAAACTAAGCAAAAGAAGTAAGTAAATAGGGTACGTATATGTATGAAATTATGAGCTTAACATATCTTTGCAGCCAAGAAGAACACCCGGGGACCTTGTCGCCAGTTGAATACGGCGAAGCTCACTCTGGGTGACCAACAGTCGTATCAACATCAGATACGACGAGCGTCATCGGGCTGCACCTACGGCAGACCAACATAGCTCATTGGCCCACGATGTTGGTTCAGTCATTCGGACCCATTGTCCGATGAAATGAAAGTCTTGGAAGGCCATGCCGAACAAGGTGCAGATGGAGGTGCGTGGACAGCTGTCGGTATGTATCCTTCCTTTAAATTTTTTTCCCTTCCAATTTTATATATTTCTAGTACTTAATGCATGTAATTAATTTATTGCAGATCAACTACAATTTAGAGAATCTCAACGACGATTTGTTCGGGTACATCAATAGATTGTTTGCAGATAGGTACAAGCAGTGGAAGAGCGACTTGCACCACCATTTTTAGGCATATGATGATCCGCAGGTCACTCTTCGGGAGGGTTGCCCGAAGGAGCTTGAGGGGCGGGAGGATAGTTGGGAGTGGCTCTGTGGTCATTTTCAGGGGGCAGATTATATGGTATTTTTTTTAGGCTTATTTACTAGCGCCCCCTAAAACTTCAGTCAAATCTCACTTTGCCCCCAAAAGTTAAAATGGCCCACTTAACCCCCTTGACCATGGTTTTGTGTTCCACTTTGCACTTCGCTGTTATCTCCATTTATAACTCTGTTAATTTTGATGACGTGTCCTTTGTAAAAATACGAAAATAGTCCTGCCATGTCATCAAAATTGACGGAGTTATGAATGGAGATAACAGCAGGGGGCAAAGTGGAACACAAAACCATGGTCAAGAGGGTTAAGTGGGCCATTTTAACTTTCGGGGGCAAAGTGAGATTTGACTAAAGTTTTAGGGGGCACTACAGTAAATAAGCCTTTTTTTTTATACTAAGTTCAAAATTCTGTGGTCATTTCAATTTCAACTAAACATTTTGTTTTTGTTATAACAGAAGATGGCCAAAGCAAATAAGGGCAATAGGGCGAAGAAGACTTTTCTCCACCATTCAGGTGCCAGGCCATTCTCCTATTGGATGGAGGCGCTTGGCAGGTAATAATAATATAATTTTTATTTACTTTTTAATGTATTTAATATTAATTTGTTTTTTTTGTACTAACATTTTTTTTCTCTTGTTCAATTTAGGAGGGGTCCAAATTCCCAGAGATTGACGTCTTTGGCGACGTTTATGTTCGACCTGGGAATCAGTTGGCGCGAGTCCATTCATGTAAGTAGTCTTTAATTATAATTGTTCTCTTACACGTTCAAGTTTCATGTTTATTATATGAATGTTTTAATTAATATTTTATATTATGTTAAATAGACGACCATGATTGAGAAGAGCCAGTTGGTTCTTCAGGAGTCCGCCTCTCAGCTTCCTCCCGATACGCCGCTCGAGTCCGTGGCTCCTCCACCAGATGCGGGTTTCAGATCTTGACGGAAGCTTTGGATCAGACTCTCGGGAGGCGGCGAGGGACATACTGCGAGGAATGGGGAATGCCCGGCGGCGGGAACCTAGACCCCGTTCATCGTCCCAGTCAAACAGTGCTATGACAGCAATGATGGCCCAATTTGAAGCCCGGATGTCCCAGATGGACCAGCTTCAAGCCCGGGTGGCCCATATGGACCAGCTTCAAGCCAAGGTGGCCCAGATGGGCGAGCTGAAGCCCGGATGTCCCAGATGGATTCGTTCTTACACTCCCTCGCCCAGTCGGCATTCCCGTACCGTCTTTTGTTCCTCCATCCACCTCTGAGCCCATCCAACCCGAGCATAGCCACCAAACCTCTGCCCCTGTCCATAATGTCCAGATTCGGAGACCAAGTAGATTATCAAACAATGTTTGATTAGTTTTCTACTTTCTTCATGACATTTGAAACATTTTTCTTGTATTTGACTCTATATTATGTTATAACAAAAACTTTCTCTTAATTACATTTTTTTCTTGTCATTTCATTTAATTATAAAAATAAATAAACAAACAAAAATTCCCAAAAAAAAAAAAAAAAATTTAATTACTATTTTGCTCGACGAACTTTGTCGTCGCGCAAAATTATTCACAGGAAAATACAAACCCGTATAATTTAAATGGAGAAACAGTATATTTACGTTTGCGCGACGAAATTTGTCGTCCCCTAAAGGAAACGCGACGACCAGAATTTTGTCGCTCTATATTTGGGCGACAAACGTACATTGTCGTACCAGGTTTGTGCCACAATTACTCATTCGTCGCTCATAAAACTGAGCGACAAAAGTCCATCGTCGCACCAGGTTTGTGCGACAATTATTTTTTCATCGCGCATAAAGCTGAGCGACGTTCTTATGCCGCCTCTCAAATGTCTGTGCAACGACGGTAAATGTCGCACTGCTTTTGCGACCATTATGAATTCGTCGCGCAAACGCGTAGCCGTCCCTAAGCTGTTCATGCAACGAAGTTTGTTGCACGACAAAATGACCCATTTTTGTCGCGCAATGGATTTCTTTACGGACTTCGCGCGACTAAGTTTGCGTGACGAATTACCGTCGCGCTATTATTCGTGCGACTGCTTTGTTCTTTGCGCGACAAATTTGTCTTCGTCGCGCAAACATTGAAATTTAGTAGTGTCACAGAGTCCCAATTCATAATCTCGATCCTTAATTAATCAGAAAAAATGTATATGTAGAGTCATCCTGAGCAAATCGTGTTTCCTATCAAATCATCTAAGAATCCGGGGGGCATAGTACTGCATGAAGCTACTTAGCTTAAATTGGAAGAATTACCACCTGCTAGTGGCGGACCCAGACTTTCATTCATTTGGGGGCTTAAAAAAATTCAACCAATATATAATCAAACAAAAAATATTTCAAACTTTGAATATTAATAGCGTTGTCTAATAAGTAAATTTACAATTGTCCTTTATGACTTTTCATATTCTGAAAACGTTGCATAATAAGCTCATTATCAATATTATTAAATATGTCTTTTTCAATATATACTACCAAACAATCATTCATCCATTGGTCTCCCATTTGATTACGCATTCTGTTCTTCACGATGTTCATAGCAGAGAATGCCCTTTCTCCTGAAGTTGTTGCAACTGGAAGTGTTAACGCCAATTTTATGAGAAGATAAACAAGTGGATATTCCTTGTCCTTTTTTGTCTCAACTAGTTTTTTTGCAAGAGCAGCAATACCTTGTAATTTTGAAAAGTTGGTGTTGGAATGCATATCATCAATGTAAGTTTGAAGTTAATATTTAAGTACCTCAACTTGGTGGGATCTCTATTCTTCTTTTTTAACATAGGGTTTAGGGTTTTTCTTTTTTAATATAAGTTTTGGGCTTAAAGTGTATGTATTGAATGGGCTATGGGGGAGCTTTACTTGAGAAGGACCTATAAATAATTAAAAATAATAAATTTAAATGGAATTATACCGCATAAACGTTTTTGGTAAGTGTGGGCAGCTACCCACAGTTGGCTTTAACTGGGTCCGCCAGTGCCACTTGCAGCCGAAGGCCACATGAAACATAAAGAAAGAAGTATGGATATGTAGTGTCATCCTAATCAAATCTTGTTGCCCATCATATCATCAGAGATAAAGAATTCATAAGAGACAACCTAAATTAACTTTTTTTATCTTGTTAAGTATCAGTGTCATCCAACAATGCACATTACAAAATTTTGGTTAACAAAAAAAGGTATAATACATGCGAAGTTCATAAATTTGATTTATAAAATATTAAATCTTGAACATGCCCGGTTCATAACCATAGTTATGTTTAATATAACATATACTCAGTTCATCAATTCAATGAAAAATCAATCATACTACATATCTAAATCATAATTTCAATGGAAAAAACCTTTATACAAATACTATTCTCCTCTGTTTTTTCTCTCTCCAGCAGTCATTAACATCCTGAGGTTAGTTCTCTCTCTCTCTCTCTCTCTTTACAAAATATTTTAAAATGAGGCCATATATCTATCAACTGGAATTTCTATAATTTTTTGTTCTTTTATTGAAAACTAAAGTGGGCATCAAAACGTGGATAATTTGTTTGAGTAATCTTCTGGTTTTTCCCTTCTGTTGGATTTAAAAGATTTGGATCTTAATGTATCTAAAGTCAAATCCTTAACTTTTGTTAGTTGGATTTTTCCAAATATAATTCTTTAATCATCACCGGAAAGATGTATAATATATTAACAGGTGTGATAAAAAATATCTAGGTAGGAGAAATAGCTTTCACAGCTACAAAGAATGATTGAGGAAAACACCTGGAAATGTAAACCACTTCTAATTTGTAATGTAGGAGAAGCCATAGCATTTTTAAAGAAAAAAGAAATTCGATACATAAATGAAAAAAGAAAAACTTCTGAGGGATATATCCTATTATATAATATGTATATATTCTGCAGGTTCCCAAATTAAAACCCTTACGAATTCCGCAACTAATTTCTTCTTGGTGCTTGAATATTTTCTGTGATATTTCTTGTGGGACTAATGGCAAACCATGTACAGAAAATTAACTGAAGTCTCTATTCGTACATGTCATGCTTGGTTAGAATTGAAAACGAAATCCCAAAAGATATGAGAATAAGCTATGCAGGCTTACCTTGAAAGTACCCATGTCTGAGAATTAGAGAAGAAGCGACATGTTTCTCTGATTTGGTTTGGTTTCATCAAACAGGTCTTTGTTCACACAGGTTTCATTGGACGGATTTCTTGCAGTTTGAGTCAACATAATTAAGACTCAAACTGGGCAAAAGGGTGATGTCGTTGTGCATCAGGGCAAAAAGGTAATTGCACTGTTCATTAGTCAACATAATTAAGAAAGCAACCAGTTAATGAGGGGCACAAATGTCATTTCACTATTGCCAGTGAACAGTCTAGGAATAGTACTCAGGATTCAGTTTTAGTATATATATAATTTTTCGGGAAATGATTTTAAAACACTATAGGTACCCAAAATGTTGCCTTCGGATAATATGTTGCCTTAAGATAAATTGTTGCCTTCGGTTATAATAATATCCACGGACATTCTAGTTGCCTTCGGTTGAGTCAGCACGCGTCTGACATTTGCCCCACGAGTCTTAGGGATATTCGGACCGTCAAGAGCGAGGATGCTGCTCAGGTTGACCAAGTGTCTCTTGAGTCTTGCGAGGAATGCGGCTCGGGTCGACTTTGTGTTACCGAGGCCTGCAAGGATGTGTCACACTATGTGACACAAGGAATTGATGGTAATGTGGGAATTAAATAAAAAATCATGGAATTGACGAATTTATTATGGATACACCTAGGTGGAGGAAATTATTTCTTTATTATGCTTTCAAAAGGTTTTGATAATTCGTTTGAATGCATGATTAATAATATGTATATAAATATGCATGTCCTAAATTGTTGTACGAATATATAAATAGAATATAATCGAACTTTCTAAATGGTTTTAATAGTGGGGTTAGTATGTTAATGCTTTATTTTCTAAAACTTTATTTTTGTCCACTCACACTTTTAAATGTTTTGCCCCTCAGGCAGGAGTCGTGTACTCGAGCACCACCACAAGGAGGCCGTCACTCTTCATTCCTCCTTTTCCTTTATGTAGGATATCCTGCTGTGACTCTTGATATTTTATTGTAAACTTCTAAATTAGTTGCTCTGAAATTGCCCTAGGATTTCTGTAAGGCCTAAGGCTATAAAGATTGATGGTTGGTTGCATGAATCCTTTTATTGTGCATGCTGAACGTTTGAGTTATAAATTATTTTTCGTGCAAATGTAAATTTTTGGGAAACAAGTATTTACAGGGGAGAGTCTGCCGAATTTTCCGCAGAAGTCAAACTTGAAGTTAATTTTGTTTTTGGTTAGAAGGGCAATTTGGTCAAAAATATTCAGCACTTGTCAGGTGTCGAGCAAGCACAGGATTCGGCAATAGGTTCCAAAGTATAATATGGGTTAGGTCTTGTCATCTATGCTATTGATGAATTTCATGGTATTAACCTGTTCTTCTTGTAGTGCTTCTCTTCTTCAGGTTCTGTTTTTTCTTGAAATTCTCCCACGAGATTCTCAAATTCTAATTGCTCATATTTTTTTCTTCTGGATCTTTTTTCTGAAAAAGGACGATAGAGTTCTAGAACTCTAACCCTTTTTTTTTAATTCCCTAAGTTCTTCTTTCACATCATGAACTTCGCACTGAAGATCATTGAGAGTAGGTTCTTTCCTATGAATTTTATCATTCATCCTGTTTACTATAGTTTTAAAGCTATAGTTTTCAACTGGTTGCCTCACATTAATTATGGATGGCTGCGGATTACTTGGTCCAGCTTTAGCTAGCGAGATATAACTTTCTAATGCTTCTCTCTTTTTTCTAGGATCTTCTATTTTATCAATCAGGTCTATTATTAGACTTTCCTCTTTCGTTAGGACAAATATCCTAAGATTATTAAATTGAAGGCGCATTCGTCTTCATTATCTGACCTAGTTTCAATATCAGACTCAAACAATTCTTCATTTTCAAGTTGAGCTAGTTCGTTATCACTATCTTTCTAGAATTCAGAGGAATTAAGCATTATTTGGAAAAGTTGTTTTGCTGAAGCTCTTCACTAATGCTTAAGTTACTGATTTTATCTTTCATTTTGTACTCAAATTTATAATGCCCAACTTTTCTACATTTATAGCATGTTGTGACTGTACTTTTCTTTCCTTTACTAGCTTTTTGCTAGTTTCTCCTGTGTATTTCCTTTTCTTAAAAGTTCTATATGGTTTCTTAGGCTCTAACTTAGAATCATACTTTTCATATTTCTTAGTCTTACGCCCCTCAAATTTCTTTCCCTTTTTGTATGGTTTATGTGAATATGATTTTACTGGTTCAAAACCAAATTGTTCACAAAAGTTTCCTAATTCTTTTCTTCCTAGGGTCTTTTGCTTATCAAGTTGTTTTCTTAATTTCATATATGTGCAAAGGGCTAACCCTTCTGCGCATATTTCAAAGGACAATTCCCCATAGGTATAAGACCCATAAGGAATGACACCACCATTCTTCTCTTTGATTCTACTCCTAACCTCAGCAAATAGAAGTGGTAGTCCTGAAAGAAATTTCTCTTTCCAAAAGTCAGCATTATAGTCTTGCCTAGTGAATACCTTATAGTAGAACACGTCCTTATACCATCTAAAATGGGACAAGGTCGGACACTTAAGGTTCATTAAGAGTTCTCTGAGACCTGCGTGTTGTAATTCTGGTAGTTCTTACAAAATGTAGAGTAATCGTGTAAATTAGTGAATTTACCGCATCTTCCTAATAAACGTTCTCCCTTTTTATTACCCCAGTTGATGGATCTTGTACACTCTGCTGACCAATGGCCACCTGAGCGTTTAGGATTTGGGTCCTTGCCTGGTCGCTTTGGTGGAAATCCCACCATCCTTTTAATTGACCGATAAAGCCTGCTATGATAGCTTCAGCCACCCTCCTATCTCCATTTCCTTTGATCTTAGAGACTTGAGCGTACATCATCATATGTTTCATTGTATTAATGATCTGATATTCGGTAGACCATCAATATTCCATTCAACTATGGAGCTTCTGTCATACTTAGTGGAATTCCACATTCCATCTTCCTCAAACTGTAAATCTACTGGCGTGGGTCTAGGGTAGTAGTTTTTTGTCTTAGCAGTTTCAGTGAATCTCTTTTCATTTGTTAACCTATTAATTTCATGTTGTTCTTCTTTAAACATTGTTTCAAGGTCATCTATTTCTCCTTCAGCTTAGGACCGACACTTGAGGACCCTTTCCTTTGTTTGACAAATTTAATCATGATAATTTCTTTGCCATGACATCAACAAATTTTTGGTCTTTGGACAATGTTCTTCCCATCTAAAGTTTTTATTATCTAAAGCGGGAGATGGTTTAAAGAACACTTGACTCATTTCCCTGTCTTTTTAGTTTCTGAGGGACCTGGTTCGGATTTCTATTCCTTCGCAGAAACAAAAGTTTTGATCCTAGTGACTTGCTTTCCTAGAGACTGGGAGAAACAGGTTGGTGTAGTTATTCTGCGAGTGACTACGCCTATATCTTCCTTACTAGCTTTATGAAAACTATTGGCGTTATCCTCAAGGAAAGTGGTTTCTTTGTAGGGAGCAGCTATCACATCCTTCTGTTTAATCACCATTTCGGGTGGATGTATGGCTTTAACTGACTTCCCATATTTGGAATTATAAGTCGAGAACGGGCTTCCTATCATTCCTATATGATTCCTATATTTAGGAATGTTATATTTCTTAGCACACCAATCTAACCACGTAAAGAAAAAACAGTTGAATTTCTTTTCTTTCATGAAGGCGGTCTGGGCTTTCCAGAGATGGTCTTGGCTATGTTTCGAAAAGGCTATTTCAAATCAGATTCTTTTATTTGTATTCTCATTCCTGAGATAATTCTTTTGATCTTTTTCGTGTTCAATTTCAAAAGATTTTATCATATTTATTTCAAACTCTACATCTGAAAATGTTGGTTCAGGTTGAGGCGGATTTCTTATGAAACCTATATCTGGAATGGTTTGTTCAAACCTATAGGCTGGCCTTTGTATTTGCTCTTGAGTTCTCCTAAGTCCTGCTAGAACCATTCTTTCATGGTCTAGATCGTAAGCACTATCAAAAGAGGTACTCAATCTGTGTGGTTCTAGGTTAGATCTGGAGGGTGCTAGATCAATCCTAGTTTTTCTAGGCTGGAGAACTGTATCTCTTCTTCTCCATCAACGAACTGTGAGATCCGCGTGGGCTCTTAGTTTTCAAGGGGCTTTTTTGGGGCTACGTCATCCAAAATCCACTTTTCTGGTAGAGTTATATCACTCCATTTTATCATTTTTGGGATTGCTACGTTTGACTTTTCAAGGTTGGTTTGGAACAAGGTAGTTTCACCTTTATTGTCTAAATCTTTAGCTTTGGGACAGCAGTGTTCATAAATTTTTAGCTTTGGTCGATTTGATGCTGGGTAAATAGCTAGAAACTATATCATTTTTATCAATGACGGATATCGTTTTTTCAACAGTTTTACTGCGTAATATGATCTAAACTTGAAAGATCCTTTATAGTATATATCAGTTATGGGTACTCCTGGGTATGTCCCAGTTGCACAATTCCTTTTCTACGTCCCGCATGGTTATTTCTTGTAGGGCTGGGCATCGAAACCGAAATACCAAAACCATACTTGGACCATACCATACCATACCAATTTCATACCATTTCATTTGGCATGAGGAGATATTCGGTACGAACACGTACCGTACCATGGGGGTATGGTATGGTAGCGGTACCAAGTATTTGGTACCGGTCAATACCGTCCTGTACCGAAGTATAATTTTTATTTTTAAAGTGTTATGAAAACTAGAGAGAACTTGTTCTCATCAAGAGAAGAACAAGAATCTGTATGTAAAAATAAACCAAGCATGCAACTTTTGCTTTGTTACTATTTTAATAGTTTCCATTCTCAGCTTTGTTAAAAATTGACTGGAGCTTTGTTATTGGGTATGGAGCTGCATAGAACTCGAAGATTCTCCTTCACATACAAAATTTGCATTTGTTTTTGTTAATTACATCATGAATTGGTGCCTGATGTTTTTATTGGTTGCTGCTGCTCTGTTTTTATCCATCCCAATGGCCACCTGAGCTAAATTGGTTGCTGCTCTATGAGGTTTTTATAAATTGGTGCCTGTTGTGGTATATGCATGTGAAGCAGAAACTTTATCTTGGGGTTTATTTTGATTTTTGTTAATTCTTTGTCATTATTATTTGGATTGTGTTTGTAATTTTGTAAGCCATAAGGCATAATGATCACTTAATTCGGTTTGTAAGCCATAAGGCATGAGTTTTAACCATTTGGATTTGGTTGATTTGGATATTGAATCTATTGATGGATATTGATTTGGTTAATTGGGATTTGGATATTGAATTTGTTGAATATTTGAATCTGTAACTTAGGCATCACTTATTTTGGTGAATGAATAGGTCATTGAATTTGAATTGGTTCATTTTTGAGTTGTGTTATTTTGATACCGAAATGGTACCGTACCATACCGATACTGATTTGGTACGGTATGGTACGGTACCAACTTTGGCAAACTATAATCTCATCCTGAACCATACCGGTTTTAATTTTCGGGATCGGTAGCAGTACGAGCCCAATTCCGTACCGTACTATACCGTGCCCACCCCTAATTTCTTGAGAGTTTTTAACTCTTAGGGTTCTATGGCTAGAACTGCTACTAGAGCTTGCTTCTCTAGAAGAACGGGTAGACAGGATTCTCCTAAGGCTTGCCATTTTAATATTCTGGGTTTTATGCTTTCCTTCTATTCTCCTCCTAATTCAAGGTTGCTAGTCCCTGCCTAGGTCTCTCAACGCATCACGCCTCACTGACAACGGCTAACGAGCCTATCTGGCAGCTAGAGAACTCAATGACTAGTGAGTAAAGGAAACTTGAAAGAAAAATTAGAAGATTAAACCTGCAAAACTTGATAGAAAAACTAGAAGATTAAGCCAAACAACTCTTCTAGGGACTTTTGGCTCTGATACCAAGTCCTGGCCCAGCCTCTTACACCAATATTAGTGATGGGGATTGTTTGACTAGACCACATAATACACATGTGGCTAGGGAAGAGCAGTCCAATAGGGGATATTGCTCCCCATACATGCACAGCAGAACTCTCAATACTCATGCAGCTTAAATAAGTCTAACACGCGCTACTACTCGGCAAGGGCCTACGATAACACCCCGTCAAGGGTTCCCGGGTTTTGACATATCCAAGTATCTATTGTTGGCAAGTGCAGGGGAGGTACATAGGGTGGTGCTATCAACACTCCAATATAACATATTCCACATCCCAACTCATATACCATAACCGTATCCCAAATTCAAAATATTCCAATGTACCCAATCTCATATACATAGACATCCAGACAATAATAGCGTCCAAAAACTCAATACCCAAATATTTATTCATAGTATAGATATCAAACTCTCAAAAGCATATATTCCATAACCCAAATATTCATAAACTTCAAATATCAATATAACATCCGATGACCGTAAGATACTATAACCCATAATTAAAACAACAATATAACTTCATAATCTCAATAGTTAAAATAATCAAATTTATATATATGCATGACAATCCATCTTTGAAAGGAATGATCATTTAAAAACAAAGTTCACTCACAGATAATCCAAAGTTGCTTGACCTTGAGAGGGTCCCACATGCCACCACCCGATGACGGCAGCGAGTGGGTAGAGAAAATTCTGCGACGGAAAATTTCGAAACACCCTACAATACCTATTTCCTTGGATAAGGGGATAATTCCTTGAATACAGGAATTTAATCTCTTTATAATTCAACAAATGGCTACAAGATAATTCCCATATTGTCATGCCCCGATCCAAAAATAAAGAATATTCCTAAAATCAGGGTGCATGAATTGAAAGAAATAAAAAAATAAATAACTGAAAAATTGGTTAAAATACATTTCCCTTATAAAAATATTCATAATCTTACAAGTGTACAAGATATAAATAAAATTTTATCACTCTCAACTAATCCAACTTCTTCGATTTGGTTTTGTCTTGCCCATTAATTGATCTGAAAATAAAATAGGTGAGGGATGAGCAAACCATCGCTCAGTGAGTAGATTTTGTAATATGTCAGTCAAGCAATGTCATTTCACACACTTTAGAAAATATAATAAAAAGATACAGAATCCAAATCATATCACATCATTACTGAATCTTGGTTATCATTCACAAATTGTACCCAACACGTGACCTTTATCGGCCCCATTGCCCTATGTCCCCGTATGGTACATTTATCATTCGGATACCCTATCACTGAAGTTCTCATGTTCCATGAATAGTACATACTTCACAAAAACTCCGAATAATATATATTGTGTGAAATATTGCACATATTAGACATGTTTGACTTGAAGATCTGGGTGGCTGGAGTTGTGGGTGTGGGCACTTAGCCATGTGGGAGAGATGAGAGGGAGTGAAACTGGTGGCTAGGGATGCCGTCGGTATAGCCACCGGTTTGGAGAGAGGGAGAGAGGTTTAGGTATTTTTTGTAGGGCTTCGGGATTGAGTTTTGAATTACTTTGTGTATTGAATGTGTCCATGTATTTATAGGGCTCTAGGCATCTAGGGTTTTTCAAAGAATATCTTGTTATTTGGAAGGAAGATATTCTTTCCCCAAATTGTAGAGATTAAATCAATTAGGGATTTGATTGGGATCAAATCACTAATTGATGATGATATCTCCCAAATAGGATAATACCCTAAATTGGTGATATTATCTTTTAGATAAAGATAATATCCCATATTCAAGATAATATCACAATTTTTAGTATCAATTAATTTGCCAAATAAATGGGCTCAATATTCTTTTTGTCCACATGGTGCCTTGTGATTGGAAGCCGAAATATTTGTTCCCACATGCCCAACAATGTGAAATGAAATCAAAACAATTGAAGCAATTAATATGAAGCTTTAGACAAAATTTAATTGCACCACTAATTCATTTTGATTCAACCTTTAGCTTAAAAGCAATAATAAAAACTATATGGGTTATTTACTCAAATGGTCCTCAAACTTATACCTGATTTACATTTTGGTCCCTAAACTAAATTATTTGTTCAAATGGTCCACCAACTCTTTATTAATCGGCGCTTTAGTCCTACCATTACATTATGTCAATATTGCCATCAAATATAGGGGTAAAATGGTCCAATTAAATAAAATAGTAGATAAATTAAAAACTAAAAATTAAAAGAAAAAAACCTATTTCGTAGCTCCCAGTCCCAACCCCTAGCCCAATAACCCCATTGCCCCAGCGGCCCATCTTCTCTTCCTCGCAGCCCACCCTGTCTTCCCCTTCTTCCATATCCCCTCATTCTCCTCTGCAACATTATGATCACGGTGAGGAGGTCAAGAAATCGGCTCGGGCGGTTGTGTTCAAGAAGTGGTCGCTGGGGTTGGGTTGCGGGTAAGGATCGGGGGTGGGTTGCGGCTGAGGCTGGGATGGTCATTGGGGAGAAGAAAATATGGAGGGAGAGAGAGAGAGCACAAGAGAAGATCGTGGGGGTTGGGTCGCGGGTAGGGATTAAGGGTGGGTTGCGGCTAAGGCTAGGATGGTCGTTGGGGAGAAGAAAACACAGAGGGAGAAGGAGAGCACATGAGAAGGTGGTGGGGGTTGGGTCGTGGGTAAGGATCGAGGGTGGGTTGTGGTTAAGGCTGGAATGATCGTTAGGGAGAAGAAAATACAGAGGGAGAGGGAGAGCACATGAGAAGGTCGCGGGTAAGGACGAGGGGGTGGGTTGCGGCTGAGGCTGGGGTGGTCGTTGGGGAGAAGAAAATATGGAGGGAGAGGGAGAGCACATGAGAGAGAGAGAGAGAGAGAGAGAGAGGGGCTAGGGTGGTTCATTGTGTTTTTTTTTTTGGGTTACTTTTTGTTGTTTTTAATTCTTTTGTAGTTTTTAATTAATTTTAAAAATAAAGAAAAATTTGTATTAATTAATTTTTAATCATATATTTTTAGTTTTTAGTTGTCAAAAGTCTTATTTACCCCCACAAATGGAGCATGTGCTGCTCACATGACTAAATTTAAAAGATAATGTAACGGTAGGACCAAAGCATCGATTAATAAAGAGTTGGTGGATCATTTGAACGTATAATTAAGTTTAGGGACCAAAATGTAAATCGGGTATAAATTTGAGTACCATTTGAGTAAATAACTCAAAACTATATTAATTGTCCCACTTAAATACCAATGGAAAGCTTCTACAACAGAAGTTATAAAACCAATTACTCAAAACTGAAACCGTTCAAGACAGACAAAATATACAAAATGATTTCCACACAAAATTTGGGTAATTAAATATAACATAAATAAGAAATGAAATTTTGAAAAAATATATATAGATGCACAAAATAGAATTGCCAAATTTAATTCTCAATAAATTGAGGTGGGTTCCAAAACAACTGTATCTGCCAACTAGCTAATGGTTTTATAGTTGGTGGCTACTTCAAAATTAATTTTAAAACAAGAACAATAGCAATAAAATCTCATAAACCTTTCTGCCTGTTTTTGCAACATAAATATCTATAATATTATCAAAATTGACAAAATCAATACACCCATTATAGATAAAAATTAGTCAAACCAAAATAAAACTGACGCAAAAAATGGGTCAAACCCAATATGTGACAATAAAATGTACCAACAGTATCATAATGAGATTGAAAACATTTAAAGCAATTGAAATTTTATAGACAACATGAAAGCTTTAAACTACGTGTGGAAACTTATATTTTACCTGCCAATAAGAAGACGACACATGGAGAAGGAATATTCTTTAGGTCATACTAATTACCATAATTAATTCTTATTTAATTAAGAAAATTATCTTTGATTTAATATAGGAGCCATAAATCAAGGAATCCATCTCCACCAAATCTCTTCTAGTAATTTCCTATCATCTTTTGAGGAAGAATAATCCTAACCAAATAAGGATTATTCTCCCAAAACCCTAGCACACAAGGAAGCTATAAATACATAGCCACACAAAACATTCAAGGTAATTCAAAATTCTAAACGCACACCCAAAAACCCTACGCAAACCCTCTCTCTCTCTCCCACTCCCTTTACATGGCTAAGTGCCATCACACACTCTCCGCCCACCCGGCTCTCCCCGTGAGAGAAAACTCCGTCTAGTTTAGCTATTACTGCATCTTTTCTCAAAGATTCAATTGAACTAACTTAGGTATTGGAAGGCCTTTGGCCAATACCCTCTGGGTGTGGTCTTTTACTCCTATTTGTTTCACAAGAATCGAGGAGGAGAGAGAAGGAAGCTCGAAGGATGAAGAATCTACACGGGAATATTCTCCTGTGAGAAATTTGCACAAACACTGCAACTACCCAAAACAAGCCGTAATTTTCTATTTGAAACTACAATACAAATGCAAAAGCTTCAATCAAAGAGTTAAAAGGTATTAAAGCAATAGCAGGTACGGGAAGAAAACAACTTTAACATACAAAGGCTTTAGATTGCTATAAAAATTATAAATTTCCTCTTTCCGTAAAAGCCAAAAACAAAACCCTTGTAATATAAATAATATATAAAATAAATTAGAAAGTATTTTAAGGTAAAGTAAAATTAAATAAATAAATAAAAGGTAAATAAAAGTAGAAAAAATTAATATTATGAAAGCAAGCCTAGTATGGTGAAGCACGTCAAAGACGCTGTCCTAAAGCCTTTGTAGCCTCCCTACGTGCAAGTATTGACAATCTACAAGACTCCAAGATACGACCCCCACTACACAGGCTCAAGTCCACTATGAGCATGTTCACAGTTCGGAAAGAGGTCTCCAAGTCACAAAACCATTGCCCAAAAATCATAATATAAGTATAGAAAGTAGGAAAGGTAGAAGATGAGAGAAGAAGATTGTGGTATGTGGTGTTGTAGTAGTATTTGTGTTACGTGTTCGTATCATGTAGTAGTTTGGTAGTTTATCAAATCAGAAGGATAAGTAGCTTTTTATAGGCATCCAATAACATGTAACCTCCACCACATTAAACTAAAAAATTAAGTCATTTAATATAGAAATAAAATCTGAAAATTAAATATTTATAACTCCCACAATAAATAAAATAAAACAGCCAAAATAATGAAATAAATCAAAACAGTAAATTTTTTAAAACTTTTTTAAAATTCCAACACAAAGAAGGATCATGAGGGGGAGGGGGGATGGGAGGGGAGGACATGAGAAGAGGGGAGGTGGATAGGGAGGGAGGCCACCAACCCCCAAAGGGTTCTCTCGTAGATCGTTTTGTACACCTTTTTCAATATGCATTTTTTTGAATGAGGTTACAATTTTGAAAAAAACAGTTAAATACCTTTTTGGTCATCAGGTTTTACACCAAATTTCAATGTGGTTACTCATAAACAAATTTAGCCCAATTGGTTACTCTATTATCCAAAGTTTATAATTTGTAGACTTGCAGTTAGTTTATAGTTAAGTTGTTGGGTTAAATACCTTTTTAGTCATTGAAAAAAAAAGTTAACCAAAGTCAAGCAAATGCAAAACTTTATTTTGAACATTTTTGTGTGTGTTCAAATCTATGTATTGACATAGTTATGGATTTGAATTTTTGTGAATGTGAGAGTATTATAATGGTTGGGATTATGATTGGAGTTTTTTTTGAAAAGATTGATTTGCTTTTTTGTGAAACTATTCTTCATATGATTCCTTTTTTTGGCCTTAATTGATGCTACACCAACCATAAATTTTTAGCCTACGAGTGGCATATGCAAGAGCATAGCATGTGCATGGATTTTGGCTAAATTTTTGTTCTAAGTGGTCAAACTGAAATTTTGTATAAAACTTAAGGGTAATTCTATTGGCACCCCATTTTTGGCTCTTTACACCCCATAATAATTTTAAACGTGAATAACCTATTTTACCCTTGTATATAATTACCGTTAAGGACAGAAAAATTAAAAATTAAAAATTAAATTATTCACTACACCCCACATATGTTCATGCAACCTTAGTTTGACTTTTTTCTCAAACCATCGTGTTCCTACAACTCAAACGAGATTTATACGTTTATGTTGGTGAAAAAATATCTTGTATTTATTCATGAAGGGTGAGATTGAAGTTAGAGAGGCTTCGAATGAGGTATGAGTTTATTTTTTGGCGTTTTGCAAGTTTAGGGTTTAGGGTTGGTCGTGGTTGCGTTTAGCACATTAGGAATCCGAACGCGATAGGAAAATTCGGTGGGATGGCACTGAATATTTTCACCTAATTCAGTCATATTGTACCGATCATCAACTTAATATTCGGTGGGAATCCACTGAAATATGGAACGTTGTTCAGTGGTTTATTACCGAAAATTTACCTGCGTTTCAGTGGAAACAAACCGAAATTTATTTATTTTTTCAGTAACTTATTGTCAACCACAAATTTAATGCAAGCTATTTTGATCTTACTCCCATTGAAGGAATAAAAACAAGGTGACGCCCCTCCTGAAGGCAACAATGTGGGAACAGAATGCGTAATGGACTATAGTGACCAATTCACAACTTATTTCGGTAATCAGGGACAACAACACCATGCATGTGCTCATACACCCATGCCTCCAGTAAAGTCATGTACCCAGCAATTTGCTTCATCTTAGACCTTGAAGCTTGGCCTAATTGCCTATACAACCATGCTAAACACCCAGACCCCCATGAATAATCAGCAACACTATCAAGGTCTCTAAGTAGTCTAAGGTACACAATTTGGACCCTCGTGCCAAGTCTTGTCAACAAACAAAGTACAACCCAAGAGATATAGCAAATATGCTCTAGCCGAATACATGATGTACTCCTCTAAATCTGTGTTGAAACATTGGAGAATCGTGATCGTAACCATGACAAACTCACATACTCATCACTGTATTGGTGCAATTGTTCAGTAGCTTCTTCATCAGTCACTCCTAAGTAATTAACTAGCAACTCAAAATTTGTGTCATTATCATCTTCAAGCTGAGCAACCGCTACACCAGACACAGGAATGCCTAAAATAGATGACACATCATCCAATGTGATGGTCATCTCACCAAAAGGCATGTGAAAGGTGTTCGTTTCGGGATGCCACCTCTCAACAAATGTAGATACCACAATCTTATCTGCATTCCGATAAGAACACCTAATAAGTTGCTCTAATCCAGACCCTCTGAATGTACCCTTTGAATATACCATTATTTGGATTACCCCACCAGTTCCACTCACGAAGGGTAGATGTCTTCGACATGCACCTAAGGGGCTCACATTCCTAGTTAAATACAAAAAAAAAAACAGTTAATTACCATGAACCAGACTTATATTCTACATTCTATTGTCACAGGTAAAATGACTTACTTGGTTATTCCAAATTGCAGCTGCTACGTGAGTTTTAAAACTCGTAAGTAAAGATAGATCAATGGGACCTACTCGAGATGGCTCAGGAGGCTCAGGAGGCTCAGGAGGCTCAGCATGTACCTCAACATTACTATCATGAGTAGTAGCTACATCTTCAACCTCTGGAGTATCCTCAAAGTGATCTTGGGGAGCCGCTCTCTGTCTCCTCGTTGAGGCTATAGGACGCTGTCCATTAGGTCGAGATGATGAAGCCTCAGGAGTACCTCTGCGAGTCCTCTTCATATCTAAAAAAACAGGATTAAGTACACACTCAGTAACGGATTCGATATATGATCACTGAAAAACGGAAACAAATTCAGTGGACTATCATCGAAAAAAGAAAACATATTCGGTGGAGTACTACTGAAAAATTGAATTACATTTGGTGGGTATCAACTGAAAAATAGAAATAAATTCGATGGACTACCACCGAAAACAGGTAACGAGTTCGGTGGTAACCCACCGAAAGTAAGATTAATTTTAGCGGTTCGTTTCAGTGGACTACCTTTGAAGCAATGTAACCAATTCGGTGGTAATCCACCGAAACGAAAATCTCATTTCGTAAAACCAGGTTCGAACGAACCATACAACCAGAGTTGAAAATCAAACTTTGTGAAATCAAAAATCAAACCTAGGCTTCATCAACACTTAGAAACGTAAATATAGAAATCAAAATTGAAATCATACCTTGAATCTTCGAAGGATTTGTGGAAATTTGACAGAGTGGTTTGGAGAGATGTGATGGAGTGTTGGTTTGAAGAGATGCGATGGAGTTCGGTGGTTTGGAGAGATTGGGTGCGATGGGTCTCGTTTCAAAGAGAAGGGAATTTTCGATGGGGTGTGTCTCGATAAGAAGGTAGTTTCGATGGGGTGGGGGTTGATATAGGATGGGGTGGGGTTTGATATTAGATGGGGTGTATCTGAAAAAGAAAGGGGATTTTCGATGGGGGTGGTCTGATATGGGATGGGGTTTACAAAGAGAGTTAGGGAATAGGGTTCATGAGGGCATTTTAGAAAAAAAAAAAGGGGTATAGTGAGTAATTCGAATTTTTTTTAAAATTTAGTGGGGTGTATAAAAATTAAGGGGTGTAAAGAGCCAAAAATGGGGTTCATATAGAATTACCCAAAACTTAATGACCAAAAAGGTGTTTAATCCAACAACTTAACAGCAAATCTATAAATTGTAAACTTTGGTTAATACAATGACCAATTGGGGTAAATTTTTTTTTTTTTTATGACTAACCAAATTAAAATTTGGGAGATTCACTATTATACCAAATATAGGAGCACAAATTATAAAAAAACCCAATATGAAATGGACTTTAGAAAGACATCAAATCTCATTTACAAGATAGCAAAAAGGTTTTTAACTTCTTTTAAATTGCAAAACTACCATTGATTTCTTAAAACCAACCCAAAACCCCAAAACCTCATAAAAAATCCCAAAACACCCAGGGCATCAACATAATTTAATAATCAAAATTAAATTCAATAGGGCAATATGTCATTTTTTGGGTTTGTTTATAGAAATTAAATGGTGTAGGGTTTATTTATATTATTAGTGCAAAGAATGGGTATATGACTAAATATCTCTTAAAATTTTAGATAAAACTCAATGACAAAAAAAGTATTTAATCCTTGAAAAAAGAAAAGAAAATAGAAATATGAAACTAGCCTTTTGCGATGTTACGATTTTGAAAAAAGAAAAAGAAAAGAAAAAGAAGAGTATAGGTCCTAAACGCAGCGTTTTGTGATAAAAAAATCCTCTCACAACTTGGCGGGAATCTCATTTCTCGTCTTCACCGTGTGGCTTTCTTTCTGGTCTTCAGCACCAGACCCCAAAACCCTGAAAAACCCTGAACAACCCAAAGCCATGAACAAAGGCATAAGCAGAAAACGGCCAGCGCCAACACAACAGCCGTCACCAGCGAACCCACCCAAGCAGCACGCCACGTCCCAAGAAGATGAATTTCTGGACGAGGACGTCTTCCTCGACGAAACCCTCTTAGAGACTGAAGACGACCTCATTCTTCGCGACATTGAGGAGCGCCAGGCCCTTGCTTCCCGCCTCACCAAATGGGCCCGCCCGTCTATCTCCCATGCCTACAGTTCCGCATCCCGAAGCATCGGTCAGTCTTCAAATTTTGCTCGATTGGGTTTTTTCTGTAATGGGTTACCATTTTTGAAAAAATACTTTCCTAACTCTTCAGTTTGATCTTGGATTTTGGCGGTTTTAATTGTTTTTTTATGCCTTCCGGGCTGTAGCTTTTCAGCAATTGGAGATTGATTATGTTATTGGAGAGAGCCATAGAGAATTGTTGCCTAATCGGTCCGGGTCCGCTGCAATTATCCGAATTTTTGGGGTTACAAAGGAAGGTTAGCTTGTTCACTTTTCGGGTTATCATTCTGCTTGGTGGGTGAGAAACCTGAGCAAGTGTTAATAAAGGGTATTTAACAAAACGTCATATGTTGTTATTTGTTCCTTGAAGTGTCATGTTGTTGCATTGAAATCGTACATACTGCTGTATTTAACAAAATTGTGCTCGTATATTGTTACCTTGAAGGATTGTTGCTACTAAACTAAATTAATGCAATTTTTTTTTAGCCTGATAAATTGTCGCATAATCCATCCTAGGACATAGTGTTTGCTGCCATGTTCATGGATTCGAGCCATATTTCTATATCAGCTGTCCTCCGGGAATGGGCCCTGACGATATTTCCAGGTTCCATCAAATTCTTGAGGTACTTTGGGTTTATTTCTTGAGCAGCTCAGATGTCTTTTTTAAATTGCATTGCTGTAATTGGTTATGTATTTTGTGTGTGTTGATGCAATAGGGGAGAATGGGGGAGATGAATCGGAACAGTAAGGTACCAAAATTCATTCGCCATATTGAAATGGTGCAGAAGAGGAGTATCATGTATTACCAGCAGCAGGATTCTCATCCCTTCCTCAAAATTGTTGTTGCTTTGCCAACAATGGTGGCCAGCTGCCGGGGTAAGAGTTTCAGTTTCATTAACATTCGTAACGTTCAGTAATTCACATGTATGGCGGATCTGCTTTACTTTTGCATGAATCACCTACACGCAGAAGAATGCATTTTACGGTGGATTATCACAGAATTATCTTTGATGATAATTGCTTTACAATTTTTCTCTTTTTATATTATGAGAGCTAAAATTTTCAAATTGGGACAAGGATCCTCTCATGAGTTCCTTCAGTGCTAAGGTTTTAACAGTAGCCAACCACGTAACGTGCTAAGGTTTTAACAGTAGCCAACCACGTAACCAAAATCAGATCGTGTGGCTCATAATGTCATCTTCGTTTACAAGCTCCACAGACAATTTTCCTAGTAACTGCATCTACTTTTTCTGTTAAAACATTCAAGTCCCTTATCTGAGAGAGTTTTGTATAGTGGAAACTGGAATTAAGTGAACTTGAAGTTTTCTAAGAAGATGAAACTAATCCATCTTTCTATTTCGATTCAAATTCTTATTTCCATTTGGATTATGTTTCAAAGTTTCCATTTGCACTGGAATTTCAAGAAATCCAAGGGCAACGAAACTACTCAGATCTGATTTGTTTTGCTCATTTCATCCTTTCTGAACTTTTTATTAGTTTTTTCTTCTGTCTAAGAAAAAAGTTTTGACAATCATTGGCCTTGGTGGCTATGGAAAAACCCGAATCCTTCTTCCAAATGATCCACACCTTGCCCAATCTCTTCCAACTTATTAGTTTCTTCATTATTTATTTATTTATTTAATGTTTCATTGTTGTTTTACCTGAAGAGAAGATAAGACCTATTATAATGGAAGGGAAAAACAACAGGAAAATGGTGGAAATGGTGGAAATGGCTGAAATCTGTAGCTTTTTATGGGTAAGAAACATAGATAAAGGAGAAACAGAAGAATCAAAGAAGAGCTCTTCGTAACTATTTTTGTTTGACGTGTATTTTTACAAAAGTGTATTTCAATTTGCAGAAGTAAACTAAAGGCCAAACTAATTGTAAACCATAGGATCTGATATTAGCCATGTGCCTGTATCTAATTAAAAGATGAGGTAGGTTAGTAGAGAACGAGTTTAAGAGAGGATCCAAATCCTTCATATTGCGTCTTGCATCTCATGGTGTACTGCCATGTTTCCATCATGTAGCTTATGTTTAATAATGGTTTATTTATATCCCATACTCTCTTAAACTTCCAGGTATTCTTGATAGAGGCATACAAATTGATGGTCTTGGTATGAAGAGCTTCATGACATATGAAAGCAATGTTCTTTTTGCTCTTCGTTTCATGATTGATTGCAACATAGTTGGTGGAAATTGGATTGAGGTCCCTGCCGGAAAATATAAGACAGCGAAGCATTCGTCATACTGCCAATTAGAATTCAATTGCCTGTATCCTTACGCATGCAAGGCACTCATTATCATGTGGTGAACAATGGAATGAATGTCATTTGCATGTTAAGGTATTTCCTACTTGGCAAATGTTTCCTTGACAACCATTTTCTTAGATATTCAGACTTGATTAGCCATGCTCCAGAAGGGGAATTTTCAAAGATGGCTCCATTTCGCATATTGAGCTTTGACATTGAGTGTGCTGGCCGTAAAGGTCATTTTCCTGAGCCTACCCATGATCCTGTAATCCAGGTTCAGTTCTTTTCAATACGAGTTTCTGGAATAAAATAATTTAGTGACTTACCTGTTTTATGGTATTCATTTTTTATGTTACTCAAAAGAGCTATTTCTGAAATGAGTTTCTGTTTTCCTTCCTATAGATTGCAAACCTAGTGACTTTGCAGGGAGAGAATCAGCCATTTATCCGTAATGTCATGACTCTCAAGTCATGTTCTCCTATAGTTGGTGTTGATGTGATGTCTTTTGATACAGAAAAAGAAGTCTTGCTGGCTTGGAGGGTAATATAATTGCACTTACATACTCTCTTTTACTCACAAAAAAAAAAAAAAAAAAACAAGGAAGAAGAAGAAAAAAAAAAAAAAAAAAAAAAAAGGGGGAAGATACCTTGTAATTTTGATGTAACTCTGTTGTTAACAGTCTAAAACTGTTCAGTGGCTTTTATTTTTAAATACGAATACATTCTGTATTATGTGTGCCACTTAAGCCAAAGCCTGATATGCAACCATCTGATGTTATGCTACTTGCGTACTATGTGGTCCTTTTCATTCTGTTTTGTAGAATTTATGTAATGATTTTATCTCTTTATCTGAGTCCACATTTTGTTTGCTCACTTGTTCTTTTATAGCTTATGGTTTTTCTTTTACTATGTTTTAGTCATTCATATTTGTTAATGTTTTTGCTTCTGTTGTGCCAAATATCTCTAGTCATCTATGAAAAATATATGTATCTTTCATTTTTTGTTAGGAACTAAGACTTTATTAATAAAAAGAAATTGTACCAGAGGGAAATATGTCCTCTAGAGGGTTAAAAAATGAAGATTACTTAAAGGAAGAATAGTTAGAGTAGGAAGGTAATGAACTAATAGCCCAACCAAAATTAGGATAGGAGAAGTATTACAAAGAGATCTAGAAGTTAGGTTTAATAGGAGATTTGAAACAAAGTAGAAGGTACAGAACTTTTACCCTAACCAAAATTAAGATATGAGAAGTAATACAGAGAGATCTAGAAAGTTGGGTTTAATAGGAGATTTGGAACAAAGGCAATGATGTAAATTTCAACATCATTCTGGTAAATGGAAGCTAAAAATAATTCTTATCCTGTGATGGGCATCTGGACTGAGAAAAGTGCACAGTTTTCTTTTGTAATTACCTTGGGTAATTGTTTGCCTTTCAGTATATGCTTGAGATCAAGACAAGGGAATGGAAAGAAGCATAAATGTCACCAATGACTTGACTTATGGTCTTAGCACTAGAGAGGAATATTGCTTTTTTGTCTTCTATATTTCCATCCATAACTTGATTATAAGTGCTAAATTTTGTTGGTTTGCTACTATTCTCGAAACTTTAAGCTGATAGGTAGTGGGTCAACAATGGTTTATGCTCTAACAGTTGCCCCCTTATGTGGGCCATCTCCACCACTAGGTCCGAAGTTGTTGAATTCAACTTACCATTGGGAAGTTACAATTTCAGGAAATTGAAAATAGGATCTCTTGTATGATAAAGGTTGTTGGTTTACCACTATTCCTAAATGCTGAAGCTGTTAGGATGTGGGCGAATAATTATTTTCTATTCTAACAGTCTCTGTTTTATCTAACTTTTATGCATGAAGTTTAGATGTGTGATAATTGTTTAATAAGCAAAATCTTCTTGTAGGATTTAATCCGTGAGGTGGACCCAGATGTCATAATTGGATATAACATCTGTAAATTTGATTTGCCATATCTCATTGAGGTAACTGAAGCATGTTATTCTTATTTTCCGTGCAACATCATATTTAAAGCATAAAGGGTTGTGCATGCATGGTTCTTCTTTGATAGATCTTTATTCGCAACGATGAAAAAAAAAAGTGAGCCAGTTCATCGTCCTGATTTTTTGGTTTTCAGAGAGCTGAGACCTTGGGAATAGCTGAGTTTCCAATGCTTGGCCGCATAAAAAACAGCAGGGTTCGGGTCAAAGATACTACTTTTTCTTCAAGGTAAGAAATTAAAAGTATTTCTATGACTGCTGCTAGACTTTATCCATTTTGTATCATCAAAATGGCAATTTGGATTTTCTTGTTGATGTTTTTTGCTTTGTTTTCTCTTTTGTATAACTGAGGTAATGTCGGTCACTTATATGAGGAGGGGAATTAACAGTTGATCCACAAAGTGACTAGGGCTGGGAAGATTATCTTCTTTTTATGGTTAATATACTTCTGTTACATTTTTATTTCTACTACTGTGTTATGCACGCCACCATTTTGATGAGAATTGTGTGTGTGGTTTTGTATTTGTTTGCTCCTTTAAAATTACTGCTTGCCCATTGGGTCTGTTTTTTCGGTATAATGGTATGTGATTGATCTGGCCTTTGGCTGGTCTTTTGGTTATTTTTTTTGTCATTATATCGTTTCCTAATTGACTTCTCCATCGTGCTTTGCACTTCTTTTTGTGTTTTTAGTAAAGTTTCTTGTTTCTTACAAAAAAATATTGGTATTACAGGCAGTATGGAACCAGGGAAAGTAAAGAAGTAACAGTTGAAGGGAGGGTTCAATTTGATTTACTCCAGGTTTTATCACTGTCTTCTGGTTCAATTTACTCTATTCCTGATCCTTGAGATTTGTTATTCTGATGGATTCAATGAAATGTTCATCTTGATTTCTGTTTACTTCCTTTTGTTGTAGGCTATGCAACGAGATTACAAATTAAGTTCTTATTCATTGAATTCTGTCTCAGCACACTTTCTTTCTGAGCAGGTAAGGTTTTGATTTCTTTTCACATATATATAGTTACCCCTTTTCACAGCTTTTATATTAGGTAAAAGATCACTCTTTAGCCCAAAAGTATTTATTGTGTTTTTCTGTCAATATAAAAGCATTTCTGACTATATTAACATCTAAAGTAGAGATATTTGCTGCTTTTATTTTTCTCAAGATATATATATTTTTCCAGCACTTCCGGAAAGTGTTTATTGCAGTAAAAGACCCGTAGTATGCCCCTAATAGATTGTTTACCTTGATTCCTTCCATATACATAGGAACCTGTAAAGGATTTGATTTGAGAAATATCATTAATGGAAAAAGCTATGACCATGTTCATGTGCATAAGAAGGATAGATAACCATATTTTTAGTGCATGAAGTTTGGATTTACAATTATAATTGAATTGTGTTGTAAATTTATGAATTTAAAAAGCGAGCTTCAGGTTCTGTTTATGTTATGCCCTTTATTTCCATCTTTTGTTGTACCCAAGCGCCAAATAAGTATGATAGACATTGGTGGTAAACACAGCCTATATTAAGATGACACCACTACATGGAGTCCTGGTCCTCCATTTTTTCTCCCTCATTTGGCCACATGCTATCATATTTTTGCTAACTACTTCCACCTATTATTTATTTGGGTTAACCTAATTACAGTGGGCACTAAATCTCTAACAAATTGTTCTGGGCATAGATCTCAATTATAATAATTACTTAGAGCTATCTAATCGGACATGAACTCCACCAGCTTTCTTTACTGGATAATGTCATCCTTGTTAGTAGGGCTCCATAATTTCCCATGTTTTCCCTCTCCGAGCCCCACCTTCTCTCTTTCCATTTTATGAGCACATCCAAGCGTTCAAATCCTGCTAATTTTTCTTTCTGTTAAAATATCTTCTCAAAGTCTTTGCCCATATCTTGTTTAGAAATTTTCTGAGTTTCTGACTGCTAATTGGTTCTCCTGTATTATCTTCACTCATATATCTGCCATGACTAGTCATGAAATAGTACCTCCATTTGATCTTTAAATGAATGGGGGAAAGATCATTACTGTCTATCATGATTTCTTTAATTCTGGCAAGTAATGCGTCATGCCTGTTTTTTTTTTTTTTTTCGGTCAAAAACGTCATGCTTGTTAATATTTTGGCACCATTTGGATCACATGCAGAAAGAGAATGTCCACCATTCAATAATATCTGATCTTCAGAATGGAAATGCAGAAACTAGGAGGCGACTTGCTGTGTATTGTCTAAAGGTGTGTATCTGGTTTTAATTCCTCCACCTTACCTTCATTATGATGTTTAAGTGTAGTACTTTTACAATTTAAGAAGGTTGCAGAAAAGTTACTCTAGTACTTGTTATCTGTTATTGTGATAAACCTCATAATGAAAGTAATTGCTGTGATTGTTTAGTATTTTAGTTCCTTCCAAATAAAAAGTTTGTGGCCAAGAACTTCTACTATGTTAGAAATATTTATGTAATTGACAAAAATACAGTTGACGGTATAACAATATTAAGGATAAATTTAAATGACACTAATTTCCAATAGTCTCTCTCAATCTGGAGCAAAGATGTCCACCAAACCCAGCTTGCCTATAGAAAGCCCGGAGTAAGGACAGTTTAATGGATTATGTCATCTGTCTGCTCTAATGATGGAACAGAGGCTGGAACAATATTCTCAAATAAACTGTATCAACCTCGATCTGTTTAGAATCTGAAACTAACATAATGGTAGAGTTGTTATCTCGAGATATGATGCGGAAAAGTGTCCCCAACTCATCAAGAAAGGATAGAAGCCATAAAATCTCACAGGTTCTTTAAGCCATGGCATAATATTCATCCTCAGCAGATGATCTAGAGACAAACTCAGCTTGCATGAAAAGCGTTCTCAACTAGAAGATGCTTGTTAGGCTTTACTCCCACACAATTAGTTTAGATAATCATTATAGGAATGTGATGGAATGCAATTGTAGTTTGAAGTTAATGGACAAGATGAAAAAAAAAAAAAATTCATGAATGGGAGGAGCTCTTTGTTTTCTTCCTTATGCAGTATTGTCTGTGTTGTGAAATTGTTTAACAATTGGAAAGACAAACGAACTCAGGAACCCTAAGGAAATAAAGAAGAAGATAAAGAACACCAAGAATTAACATGGTTTGGCTAGATGCCTATCTCCATGGGGCAGCAACAACAAATATCCACTATATCAATAATGGGTACAACAGATTATCTGATCAAGCCTCTAGATTCAAGACTTGATGAACAACTAGAAAGAACAAGAAATCAAGGAAAATCAATTGTTTTGCCCTTCAATATTCTCTCACTTTTTAACTCCTTGAGTGATAATCTTTTGTTTTGCTCTCCACTCACTCTCTCTCCGGAGTGGTATTCCCGCTCACTCACTTTTTGAAGTGGAATTCTGAATATTGTTATCTTTTGCTTGCTGATGATGATGCTTGTAAACTAGCACAACAGATCTCCTTATATAGCCACTATAAAGGCCATTGTGATCAATAAGGGAATCTAATCCTAATAGGAGTATGATTACCAAATATATTAAACCCTCTTCAATGTGGGATAACAATTCCAAATGGGAATAGGATTCTTATCCTCCAAGACTATTAGTCTTAATAAGCTCAGGAAACTCATCATTGGCTGGAAAACCCAATGTGCTGGGGTTCTGGCTTTTGCATCTCATGTAAGAGAGGAAAAGGAGAAAAGAAAAATGGAAATGGAATGGAATCAGTGAATACAAAACATATAATATCATTTAATCGTCATATCATTGGTATTCACATCATAGTTTTCAAAGATTTGCAGTACGTGTATCATTTTGTATATGTTCCATTGCATTTATGTGTAATATAGACGAGAGCGCATTATCAATTTCTTTTTCTAAGAAATACAAGTATTATATGAGAGTATAGTATTAATTCAACTTTAAATAGAAGAAAATACACTTCAAATTATGTGACACAATTGATCAACTTTCCTGTTTCATTGCAGGATGCTTACCTCCCACAGAGGCTTTTGGACAAACTGATGTATATTTACAATTATGTAGAGATGGCTCGAGTGACAGGTGTTCCCATATCATTTCTTCTATCCAGAGGGCAGAGCATCAAGGTTATTATAATAAATTTTGCAAATGAAAACTTGCAAATAATACAATAGTTTAGATATGAAGATATTTAATCCCAACCATTTTCAGGTGCTTTCTCAGCTTCTTAGGAAGGCAAAACAAAAGAACCTTCTTATTCCAAATGTCAAACAGGCTGGATCTGAGCAAGGGACATACGAAGGTGCCACTGTAAGTTCACTGTCTTGACTGCCACTTCAGTTGCTTATAATAGCATCGTCATGCTAGCAGTGTAAAAGAACTACTTTTCTTTGGGCTGGGGGTTGTGCAGGGAAGGTGTTTCATGTTTGTGATGGAGATCTTATGATATCAATCTTTTGAATACTACTCTCTCTGAACTTTATTTTCTTCAGGTGGTTTATAAACATTCTGCTTGCTTGTGTAAATAAAATATTGTCTTTGCTGGGCTGATGTTTCAGTCTATAAAGTGTAGTTTCTTTTGCAGATTTAAGGGGAGGAATTTTTTTTTCTTAGACTGCAGATTTATGTTTCTCAATGTACGCCTCTTAAATTCTTGCTAAAAATTTCACTTTGTATGCAAAATCTTGCCTATGTCCACACCAGGATAATTTTGTAAAATCACCGACTTTATGCTATAACTTGGCCTGCCTAGGTGTTAAGAAAGAAGTAGGGCTGGGCAGCCATGCTAAGATTTCTTCTTAAATTTCTCCTTTGAAACGTCTTCTTTCAAGCTTCTTTCCTTCATTTCCTGATACTTAATTTTCTCCCATAACTCCTGTGTCCAGCTACTCCGTTCAAACTTTCTTTGCTTGGCTTCTTATGCAAATAAGGGAAGTACCGTCCGGATAAGAAAATAGTTATATACACACACACACACACACACACACACACATAGAAAGTGCTTCAGTTGAGGGGTTCTTCAAATAACGATATATTCATATAGTGTATAGTTTGATGATCCGAAGTGTATAGTGTGCAAGTCTCCAGCGAAGGATCATTCTTGAAAAAACCAGCCAAATTGAAAACTCTTCAACTTTTTTATTAAATGATGATAGTTTCAACCAAACTGGAATCATTGTGGTCATATTTATTTGATAACAATTAAATGATATGATTTCCAATTTAGGTGAATATTTTCAAGGATGGGAGGGATGGTGGGAGAGGTGGAGGGGAGGGAAGGGGAGGGAGGAGACTAGGTACAATCTTTGCTCTTTTACAACACATCCATTGGAAGTTAGTAAGTGCTTTTCATCTCTGCTAATGATCCAATATTAGTTTTTGGAGTCAAGCATAGATGTCTAGGGTGAATATTATAACGATTACTCTAACTAAAACGAGCATTGTTGCTATAATTTTATATTTCACAGTAAGTTAAAACAATAGAACGAGTTAGAACATGGTGTACATGGAATTGTGCAATCATTGTATGATCTTAGATTAACCTTAAATGTAGAGGTAAATTTTTTTGTAGTGCTACAAGACTAGCTAAAGATGCGGTTAAAAATTGAGAATGCTTAGGTGTATTTTGTGCAAGAGTGTGGGGGAGAATGTGGATCATGTCTTCTTATCTTGCCTGTTTAGCTGGAGATTATGGTGTTTTTTATTTAATGAGATTAATGTAAGTTGGGTGCTACCAAAAGACTGCTTTTCTTTGCTGGGTGAGAAATTAAAAGTATTAGGCGGTGCAAAGAAGGCTAAAGTATTATAGGGCTGTACGATGATGGCTATTATTTGGGCTATTTGGTCGGAAAGAAACCAAAGGATATTCAAAGCTGTTAGGGGGTTGGACGTGGAGGAGGTGCGGGAGAAGGTCAGGTATTGGGTGGCGCTTTGGGCATATGTTTCTCTTGAGTTTATGAATACTTCTATTTCTGACATTGTTTTACACTGGAAAGCTGTAGAGTCTTGGTTTGCGAAATTAGTTGTAACATGAATAATTGTTTTATCTTATATATTCATGGTGGATTGCTTATCCACGGTGCTATACAGTTTCTTTTGTGAAATAAAATTTCATCTTTTCCTTAAAAAAATTAAAAAAAAAAAAAAAAAATAAAATTGAGAATGCTTAGTTTTATTGCTCAGAATATATGGTAGTAAGATGGATAATGCTGCTATATGTTCATACTACGTAAGTTACATATTGTGACCTGGTACTTCCTGTTTCGGATTTTTTCTCTCTTCTCTGTGCATTTGATGTTTCCCATTTTGTGCTTTATACTGACTTTGAATGGTATGAGAAATTATGTGGGCTTTGATATCCATAACTTACAAATCCAGGTTTTGGAAGCGAAGGCAGGATTCTATGAAAAGCCAATTGCCACTTTGGATTTTGCATCTTTATATCCATCAATCATGATGGCCTATAATTTATGCTATTGCACTTTGGTAATTTTTCCTGGCATTTTTTAGGTCATATGCCTTTTCTGTATTTTGGAGTTCATTTTATTATCTAACATCAAATAAGATCTAACTGAAAAACTTTTGGCCAAAATCATATCCCCTTTTTCTTTATGAAGGTGACAACTGAAGATGCTCGGAAACTCAACATCCCTCCAGAATTTGTCAACAAAACTCCATCTGGAGAAACATTTGTTAAATCCAATTTGCAGAAGGTCATATATATATATATATATTATGTTATTAATGCTGTTTTTCTAATCATCAAAGATGCCAGGTTTTAGAAGTTCTTTTTTTAATTTGGTATGTCATATGTCTACTTTTTCTCATCAAGTAAATCATTGGATTAATAAGAATGCATCATAATATGCTTTCAGGGAATACTTCCTGAAATTCTTGAAGAACTACTAGCTGCTCGTAAGAGAGCAAAAGCAGATTTAAAGGTATATTACCTTTATGTATTTCAATGGCTTTTGCTGACTGTTTTAGAAATTTGTCTGTGTGGATATGACATGTTATTTCCTTGCAAGCTTACGCGTCACTATTTGTTTGCATGTGACTAAATGAACTATCATTTTTTAATTTTAGGAAGCAAAAGATCCACTTGAGAAGGCAGTGCTTGATGGTCGACAACTGGCCTTAAAAGTATAACTTTGAACTGTTTTCATTCTTTTTTAAACATAGTTTTTCCACTACAAGTATGCTTGTACTTTGTGTATATGTATTCATATATTCATTTGTCACTTCATCTAGATAAGTGCAAATTCCGTATATGGGTTTACTGGAGCTACTGTTGGTCAGTTACCATGCATAGAGATATCATCAAGTGTCACGAGCTATGGTACATTTCAAACATAATCATTTAGGAATCATTATATTACTCTATTGAACAGATTGAGCTGTGCCTGATCTTATGAGTTGGTTGTCTTGTAAAGGTCGACAGATGATTGAGCACACAAAAAATCTTGTAAAAGAAAAATTTACCACACTTAAAGGCTATGAACACAATGCTGAGGTATGTCACTGCAACTTTTCCTTAATAACAGGTTTACAATTGTTGGAAACCTATGTTATTTAAACTTGTTTTGTTTTTTTTGTTGTTGTTTGTACTGTAAAAAGTGTTCTTGTCAAAGCAATGAATATACTTTTAATGTAAAATATGTGCTAGGTTTCACATTGAGCCAATCAATTACGGTCATATTTACTCTTTCCTTCTTTTTTCTTCTATTTTGGGTCTGCCACCCTATTTGCTGGCTCTTGTGTGTGTGACCGTTTCTTAATAGGATACTCGCCCAAATTTGTACCATTTCGAGGCTTTAGGGTAAGACCGACAGTAGTATCTGTATCTTAGTCGATAATATCTGTCTGATTAGTGAGCTTTCCAATAACTGGAATACCAGGATACGTGTTTATTGTGGCAAAATGTTGCTGCGATTCTCTTCCTTTTGTACCTCCTTTGCTGTCTCAAAATTATTTAATTTTCAAATGAGTTCTGTTAATTTTTTGTTCTGAAATCAAGTCCAGTGCTCTCATCAAAACAGGAGCAAAAAAGAGTCAAATGCTCATCTTCTTAGGGTTTTAGCTTTAAATATTTATTGTATGGGAAAGTAGCAGGAGGATATATTCTTGTGAGTTGAGTAACTAATATTGTCTTTGGCACTTTTGGATTTTCTGGGCCTTTATTGGTGTAATGTTGCCTCGCCATCTTACAATCTTCATCATGTATCAAGTAACTCCTAAAAAATTGTATATTATTTTGAACAGTATGAACATATGATGTTAAAAAAAAGTACAAACATATGGTGAACATAAATTCATCCTTGTTCAAATCTTTATTGCGACAGTTACACTAGGAAGCATTAATAATTTTATCCAGTTATTTCTTGTAATGCATGATAGCAAATTAATTCTTTACATGTTTTCGCAAGGGTCTTGTCATGCATGATGGCAAATTAATTCTTTTTGTTTTCGCAAGGGCCTTGTAGCTCAAGTGGTTAAGAGCAGTAGTTACCTTGCAGCCGAGATCTTGTGTTCGAATCCCCCCCTACCTCAATATCACTTGTATAAATTTTTATATAAATTTTTTTTACATGTTTTTTTATTGTGAACCTTTATCCTTGATAATTGTTACACATATGTATCCAATACAAGTTGACAATGTTATTGCCTTAGGTTATATACGGGGACACAGACTCAGTTATGGTGCAATTCGGTGTGTCCACCGTTGAAGCAGCAATGAACTTGGGGAGAGAAGCTGCTGAATACATCAGTGGAACTTTCATAAAAGTAGGAGTTGATGTCACTTGATTTCTATTTTTTTGTTGAAGTATGGTGTCTTTGGTTGCTCATTACTATAGTGCTAAATTAGAGATACGTGATGGACTGCTCACACACATGCACACACAGAAGTTCTTGGGAACATCTTAAAAAGTCCTCTCAAGCCAGAACGAAATAAGGTGACCGCAGAAAATGGGAGTTGATTAATGTAGCGTTTATTTAAACTATCTATACGTTTACATACTATTCTTTCAGTGAAATGGTTTCAATTATTAGTAGATTTAGGGTTATAGAGAAAAGAAGGTATTGATGCATCATAAGTTCTTGTTTTTAACACTTGTTAATATAAATAGTGGGATGACAGAGCTGGACCTTATTAAGTTAACTTCTAGTTAACAATGGTCTTTTTTTTCGGGGAAAAGGAGGTCAAAGGGGGAAGGTGAAATTCAAACTGTGGTCTTTGGTATGCGGTTAATGCTATCTTCCACTAGAGCTGTAAAACCCCACAGCTTTTTGTTGGTTCTTTAGGTATGAGAGTACTACCATACATGTGACATAGTACTAATTTGTACTTGACTTATTTCCCCATATAGTTTTATCAAACCTTGCTCATCTTTACATTCTTTGGTAAGGTTTATTTTCTAAGTCTGTATTTTCTGTTTCTGTGTCATGAAGCCTATCAAGCTCGAGTTTGAGAAGGTTTATTATCCATATCTTCTGATTAGCAAGAAGAGATATGCTGGTTTATTTTGGACAAGTCCAGACAAGTTCGACAAGATGGATACTAAAGGTTAATTAGAATTTCTCAACCTCTATAATTTCTGTGTTATGTTGAATGTATCACCTATTTCATTATTTATCATTGGCAGGTATTGAAACAGTAAGAAGAGACAATTGCTTGTTGGTTAAAAACCTGGTAAATGAGTGCCTGCACAAAATACTGATTGACAGAGATATTCCTGGGGCAGTCCTTTATGTCAAGAATACCATCTCAGATCTTCTTATGAATCGCATGGATTTATCGCTTTTGGTTATCACTAAGGTTGGAAAATTGTTTTGCTTAAATAGTGCCTTAGCTGTCATCACTGAGTCCCTCGGCTTTTTCCCAAAGTATAGAGGTGCCAAACAGGTCATGCCATGCCAGTCTGACGCCTTTAAAGTGCAATTCGTGCTTTGTGTAATGCTTATGCTGACCGATTTTATATTTGTGTCAGTGCTTTTCCCTACCCAAATAGATAGCCAAGCCAAGACCAGGCGTGGCTTGGCACAGCCCATTCTTACTCATGATGTTTTCCTCTTGGTGCATTTAGTGCTTTTAAACTTGTCTTCAATTTAACTATTTTCTTATGATTAAATATTCAAGTTATAATTGAAAAATGAATTTGATTGGTGAAAATATTTTTTTTTCAGAAAAACAAATAGTGTCGTTCCTAATTCAGGCCCATTCGTGTGCGATCTTGCCTAATGAGCTAAGAAACTTCGGCTCAGGCGGCTTGTTTGTTTCCTGTGTTGTTTCATGCCTGTTTTAATCGTGTCTAGCTCATGCCAGTCCAGCCCATTTTACACCTCTATTAGAGTAGTTGAATTGTTATTTAAAACTCATTTAGTGCTTCCCCGATAAAAGTAAAGCTTCCATACTAAAATTCATAAATTTGCAGGGTTTGACAAAAACTGGGGATGATTATGAAGTAAAGACTGCTCATGTTGAACTTGCTGAACGTATGCGTAAGGTATGCAATATTCACTTGATTTGCTTTAAGATGCTTGTTTCCACTCCTGTAAAAGAAATGCTTGTCTCCGTTCTTGAAAAAGAAATGAATTTCTCTATCTTTAGCTTTATGTCCTTTTGCTGCCTGCAGTTTCCTATAGCTCAGCTTCTTGTAGTTTTTTTGTAGTTTTTTCCTTGCGTTGTAGGCCCTTGGGCCCTGTGGCTTCCTTAGCCACATTCCTTTCATGTTTCTCTATTTGTCTTTGGCATTAATTGACTGCATTTTATTGTTTGGCTCAAGATACTAGTTATAACTGCTGACTTAAATGGTGATGAATTCAACTGGGTCAGTTACAAGGATCCCTTCTACTGTAATTATAAAGAATAAAAAATTATTGTAAACATGCTCAATTGGGTATAATTTTGAATTAGGCCATACTACAAAATTGAATGGTGCTTTTAGCAGAAGTCCAAAGGGGTTCGTTCACATCTGCTTGTGGGTATGTGGCTTTGATATAGGACAGTAGCAAAATAAAGAGATCTAGGCTCACTCTGACCTTTGGCTTCGCACCAAAGGTGTGCAGTAAAGAAATTAGAAAAATTACGGCATTGCACCTGCCTTCGGCATCACACCAAAGGTACCTTGGAATCACTCTAAGTCAACCTGTGCCTTACACACAAGCAGAAATTCACAAGCCCCTTTTATAGGGTAATTGGTACATGAATCTGGAAAGATCCACATTAATACGTTGAGAGTTCTAAAGACGTAATTATGAAACCTAATACATTAATCATGTGACATAGAGAGACTCAAAGACAATACATCTTCAGAAAATTGCATTTATTACATAGGAAAATAGAAAGACTCATATACTGAACTTTTAACTTTGCCACTACATCAGTCTGAGGATTTTGTTTCAATCTCTATTTGCTTGCTCAATATCCAAATTTGAATTTGACTGAAATTTCAAGAGTTCTGGCGATGTTTCAAGTTAAAATTACATAATTTAGTGGTAGTATGTACTATCAATGAAAGATATGAGAGGAAAAGTGTTTTTTGTATTTTTGAAACTGAGAAAAAAAAAAACTTTCTATGATGTTAGAATGAGAAAATTGTAAATGGCAAAGAAAACATCATGGTGTACAACATTGGCAAAGAAATAAACATTTTCTATGATGTTACAAAATATTCTTTCCCTTGAGCACTCCATTCCCATAGAAAGTTTCTCATCGGATTTTCTTGGCTTTTGGCCACTCTACTTGGTAGTCTGAAGATTGACAAAATAAGTAGGGATACTGCCTGACTCACTTTGTAAGAACGAGTCCACCTCCTCTAAAGAGACACCCCTTCCTCCGCCTGTCCAGACATCACCTGTCTTTTCTACTATAGGATCCCGTAAGCTCAAATTTCCCCATCAATTCCAAATAAATAAAAGGTCGCACCAATTTGGCAGGCCACACTCCCAGAAAATATAGCAGGAATAAGCAGGGCTTAGTAGGGAACGTGCCCCTTTGATTTTTTCATTTTTTACTTCCAATATGTATGTATAGAACGTTATAAGATTTCTCATTAGATTCCTAAAGGCCTCCTTGAGAGTAGGAGGATTGGGAATTGGTTCCTTGAGAGTTAAAAACGAAGCTTTAAGAGCAAAATGGTTGTGGAGATTCCCAATTGAATCCAATGCTTTGTGGCATAAAGTAATAAAAAGCAAATATGGACTTGACTCCACTGGCTGGGATTCTAAATTGACAGTTACAGGCTCTTGCAGAAACCCGTGGCGTGATATCTCAATGGGATACGGACTGTTTCTTCAATGCTGCCGTTTTTCAGTTGGAAATGGAGTTAAGGTTAGATTCTGGAAGGACTGGTGGCTGAAGGAAGGATTACTGCGGGACCTATTCCCCAGACTGTTCTCCCTTTCTAGGAAAAAGGATAACTGCATAGCAGACTTTGTTATTGATGCAGCGACCCCTCCTAATTGGGACTTTGGATTTAGAAGGAATTTGACTGAGGGGGAGATCACGGAGGTGGTATTACTACTGGATGTTCTGAGGGTAATTCGCCTAATTAACACAAGAGTAGACAAAAGAATTTGGGAGCTGGAGGATCACGGTATGTTCTCGTGTAAATCCTATAGACTTTTTCTTTTGGCTAACAGCAACACAGAAGTTTTCCCCCCTTTTACCTCAATCTGGAAGGCGATGACTACCCTGAAAGTCAAATTCCTTATGTGGCTGATCTCGAACGGAAAAGTTAACACTTGTGACCGTATCCAAAGGAGGAACCCGATGATGTGCCTATCTCCTCAAAGGTGTGTGCTGTGCAAGTTGAGTGCAGAGACCATTGATCATTTATTTATTCATTGCCCATACTCATTTAAGTCTCTGGTGGAAGTTGTTAAGTGAAGTTGGAGCAATCTGGGTGCTAAAGGCTGTTTTCAGCTTCTTAGCTTTAAAATGACGGTGTTGGGAAAGGGGAAGAGAGCTCGAATTTTATGGGACTGTCTTGTTCATTCTTTGTTCTGGAATTTATGGGGGGAACGCAACGGCAGAATCTTCCAAGAGTATGTAGGAGTGTCTTATGAAGAACTTTGGATTAGAGTAAAATTTTGGGCTTCTCTATGGGCATCTGTTACCGATCAGTTTAAGGATTATCACTATCCTATTATATTGAGAGATATGAGAGCTGTGCTAAGTTGAGCATACCATTGTTGGTTTTTCCTTGCCTTTCTTAGAGAGGTGTAAGTTCAGAGTCTTATTTCGGTTCTTGGTTTCTGTTTTTCTAACAGAGTTTTCTCGCGTTGTTTAGTCGAGGACTACTTGTCCTCTTGATTATCAATACAATCGTCTTTATTCAAAAAAAAATAAAAAATTGTATAGTATTACATTTGGGAGCTTGGTTCCTTTTCAATATTCGTTTGTCTTCTCGTAAAGCAATTGTTGACATTATTACCCTTTGATTCTCACTCTTGTATCCAGCTTATTAGCAGTGTTTGAGTCTAGGGTAAGGCTAAATCATCTCTAACCCTTGTGTGAAAAAAAAAATGAAGCTCTGCCATATTAATCTTCTCTTGATTCTGTTTGGTAATTTCTTAATAATATAGGGATATTCCCAGAATGAGCGTGAACGTTTTCTGTTTATTTATTTATTTTTATTAGAAACAGAATGTTATTAAAGAAACTCAAAAACACAGTACATGACTCAGTTAACAAGATGTCCACCAATAAAATGATACAACTCATAGAAACACAAACCCATATTACACCTTTGACTGTAAGACAACTGTAAAACGTACACTAGAGTAGCTCCCCAAATCTAAATAAAATTACAGAAAATGAGAGATTCCGCTTATATGTTTGGGTCAACAAAATGAGAGATCCCTAAAGCCTGGAAAGAGAAGCGCATAAGGATGACCCAAACCCTACTTTATCCCAAGAGCTCTCCCTCTTCATCCCCACTATAATTCTTATAAGTTCTCTCTCTCCAGCCAAATTACTTGAAAAAATTCAAAAAATTGTTTCCTACCACAACTAGAACACATATACTTTTTCACAAAGAATGTTTGAGGATCACTGAGGAATAACCCAATTAACCACTGCAACCTTAATGAACCCACTGCACCCAAACCATATGGGCAATTTACAAACCATTGACTTCTAGATTCTGCCTTTTTTGTGCACAAAAGCACCAGTGAGGTAGACAAACATTGGTCTTCTTTGTACCAAATCACATGTGTTTGCTCTTCCATGAACTCTGATCCATGCCAAAACACTAACTTTAGGAGGAACACTAGATTTCCAAATCATTTTAGCAGGCTGAAAGAGCACATAAAAATGTGAACAGGCTCTGTAAGATGTAGAATTTCAACAAGTTTTGTCCAACTTTGTTTAAACTATTTGTAGGTAGATATTGGAATGTGCCTCAAATTTTTGTTACAGGATGACATTTGAATGTTAATAAAAATTAGGGTATTATGTCAGACCCTGATTATGTCAGACTCTTATTAAAATGTGGGTTTACCACGTATCAGAGCATGGTTTGTAAGAGGTCCTAAGTTCGATCCCAGTTCTCCATTTTTCGTTGGTTTGCAGCGTGCAGGGTAGGCTGCACCTATATGTTTGTCTCTCTATCTGTATTTGTCTGCCTCTTCAAGTTGAGGATGTGCATGCACGTTAGGGAGAGTTTAAGTTTGATATATGATGTCACCCGATTCCCTATTCAGCTTAAGCTTGGACATGTTAACTCTGAGTGGACCTCGAACACTTCAAAGTCCTGTAAATCTTGAATTAATAATAATCTTGCGATACTTTTTTGGCCTGTTATGATGTGTACTAATGAGGCTGGTAATGGTGATCTTACCCAAGTGCCTTCTATTTTATATTCTCCATCTGAAATTTCTAGTAAAATGCTGATGTTTTTGGACTATCAAACAAATGATTCCGTCTCTTACCATTTCTTCTTCAATATGGGATTGACAGCGAGATGCTGCCACTGCTCCAAATGTTGGGGATCGAGTACCTTATGTCATTATTAAAGCTGCAAAAGGTGCCAAGGTAATTTTTCTTTACAGTTTTTTTCTTTTCTTTTGACAGAAAATGCTTTATGGGTTATCAATATTAATGGATATATGATAATCAGGCATATGAGAAGTCAGAGGACCCCATCTATGTGCTCGAGAATAACATACCCATAGACCCTCAATACTACCTTGAAAATCAAATTAGCAAGGTAAGTGTTTTCTACTATTGTGTTTAATTTGGCAAGTTAAAGGTCAATTTAAACCATTGCACTTTCCATATGTAATATTATCTAATATGGTCTTTATTTAGTTGCCTGCTTAAATTACTTCTCATTTTACAGCCACTTTTAAGAATTTTTGAGCCCATTTTGAAGAATGCTAGCAAGGAACTTCTTCATGGAAGTCACACACGATCTATCTCAATATCTACTCCCTCAAACAGTGGAATAATGAAATTTGCAAAAAAACAACTCACTTGTGTTGGCTGCAAAGCTCTAATTAGGTACAACTTTACCGATTTGTCATATTCCAAATGACTGCTTTTATTTGTAGGCCTACTGAGTAGACAAATGACCCTAAATTCCTCATGAACATTATTTACTGTGGTAATGTGCTGATTGCTAATTAGCAAGAAAACTTAGCTTGGATGGAAATTATGGTCGAAATGTTTTTTGGCCCCCAAGTTTCACCATTATAAGCATTTATAAATTGTATGGCGTAAAGCAGATTGTTGGTATGAGTGGCAAGACAAGGAAAGCATGAGTTATGGACAGACTTGAGTTGTTTCAAAATAGATTTTTTTTCTATGTAAGTACAGGATTTGAAACATGTCTAATTGGGATTACCGAAGTGTTCTTAAAATTCGATTGGGAGCACCAAATTTAGAAATTATGAGCATAGGTGGGAGAATGGAAAAGTTATTAACCTAATTTTAGGGCTTTTAGAAAGCTTCCTAAACCAGGATTAAATCAATGGTCAAAATCTTCGAGTACCGAAAAGCATGTCAACTGACTTTCTCAAATGTATGCTTCATAGAATCATAACCTAAGGATTAGACATAAAAGGATCTCTATGATGACCCACCATAGCATCATAGACCGAATTGTCACTCAATGGACATGAGTTATTGCTGTCTCATCTTTGTGCACCTTTGGATCCATTTCTAGGATATAAATTTTCACCAACATCCTGTTAAAATCTTATGGGTTGATGTTATAATCTCTATGGGGCTTTTGGATAGTTCTACCATGTTTGTGAAAAATGTTAGGATGGGAGAAATTCTCAAGGATATACGTATTCATCTCTGGCACATAACTTCAGAGGGCCCATTGTATTTGAAGCATAATGTAGGATACAGTATATCATATATAAGAGGACATACTAAGAAAAACATCACTTTAAGCAATCAACGAATCATGTTAGCATCTTTGAGGTTTTAGGGGTGCGAATTTTTGTAGTGTTGGATAGTACCATGTTAGATCTCTTTACATTTCCTGGTATAAAGAACCTAAAACCTTCTTAATGTTTGTGTTGATCCATCAGTAACACAGATCGAACTCTTTGCTCGCACTGTAAGGGAAGAGAAGCTGAGCTCTACTGCAAAACAGTGGCTCATGGTATGAATCAATTTCAGAATGTATTCTGTGCTAAATTGTAAAATCATTCTGTCATATTTGGATCTAAATTCTTTTAGTAAAAAACATATGAACATGGATTGTGTAATGTTGCAGTGTCTGAGCTAGAAACACTTTTTGGGCGGTTATGGACACAGTGCCAAGAGTGCCAAGGCTCTCTTCATCAAGATGTGCTCTGCACAAGGTATTTTAATTTCATCGGTTTTTTTTTTTTTGGGTCGAAAATGGAATTCAATAGAAACCCACAAAAGGGGAATTTCATCGGTTGGGTCTCTTTTTTAGGGTTTTTATCACAAATGGTACCTCAGGTTCGCAAAATTATCACATTTGGTCATTTATGTTTTTTTGTGACATGGCTCCCTAATGTTACTAAGCGTACATCAAATTGGTCCCTTCCTTGAGATTCCATAAAAAATTCTGTTAAAGTGCTGATGTGGCACATATGTGGAGCCCACGTATCCAATGTTATAAAGCCATGTGGCTTTAAATAAAAAAATATAATATATTTTAAAACTTAAAATCCATAAAAATGTTTTAAAATTTGAAAGAATCATTTTTTTAAAAAAACGAAGTAAGAAACAGAGAGAGAGAGAGAGAGAGAGAGGAGAGGAGAGGAGAGAGAGAAAGGTAGAGAGAGGAAGAGGGGGGAGTGAGAGGCAGGGTGGGTCAGGAAGGGTGGCTGGGCGTTGGGTCGCGGGTAAGGCTCGCAGGTGGGGGGTGGGTAAAATAGAAAAGAGGCAGAGGGAGAACGCAGAAGGAGAGAGGGAAGATGGGAGTGAGAACAGAGGCAGAGAGGGAAACGGGGAGATGGAGGGGGAGGGAGGGATGCTACAGGTTTTTGTTTTTTGTTTTTTGTTATAAAATATTTTTGAATTTTAAGTTTTAAAATAATTTAAATTTATTAAATACCACGTCATCAATTTAACGGAATTTTGACGGAGGGACCAATTTGATGTACTAACCATGTTTGACGGAATAATGTTAAGGACCTACCATGTCACAAAGAAACGTAAAGGACCAAAGGTGATAATTTTGTGAACCTCAGGGACCATTTGTGATAAAAAGCACTTTTTTTATATACCTTCCTATTGTTCCCCTGTGGGGATTGCAAGGAGTGGCTGTGCTGCAGCTGTCTTGCCATCCATTCACTGTACTTATGCCATGTCTGTCTGTCAGCTTGCGTTTGTATTTAACTCATGCTATATCTTCTTCCAGTCGGGATTGCCCTATATTTTATAGGAGAAAGAAAGCGCAGAAAGACATGGCTGAAGCCAAAGTGCAATTAGACCGATGGAGTTTCTGACATTCGCTGGAGAGTTAGTTCTTACTCCCAACCAAAAAACAAATGATATGTTCATGCGTGTTGAGCAGGCAGGATCTGCGCAATTGTGCTGTTCAAGGAAATTGACGTTTATAAAACAGAAATTTTCAAAAACTTTGACCAAGCAAATTGCGAAAGGGATGTTATTGGTTTTGAACTGAAACGAAGTGGACAGTAGCTCTATATATGTACAGCTTGGACCTTGGTAGATAATTTTAGAATAAATGTTTTTATGAACTTTGTGAAGATGCAGAAAGTCTAGGAAGGCTTTGAAGTCAGCTGTTAGCCGTGCTTATTTCCAAAACTACGACGTCGCTCTGATAATGTTTGATTGATTGTATCATTTGTTGTGTATTCTTTCTTGGTCTGATAATGTGTATTCTTGATTGTATCATTTATTGTATGCTCTTGCTTGGCTCTGCAATATTTCTTTCTAATTGTTATGGCAAACAGAATTTGATATTTTTCATATTAGGTTTGAATGTTTTTCTTATATGGAGCTTCACTAATATACCCAAAATGAGGGCTGAAATTATATAAAAAAAAGCCCACATGGAAAACACTTTATAAATGCACTCAAAACTCATTTATTAAATATTGAAATTCCAATAAATTACAAGCACTGTCACTATCAAGCTCAATAGATAAAAAACTCAAAAAGCACCCAAAACAACCCAAACCTAATTTTATAAAAAAATCCAAACATTTTACCATCTAGAAAACCGTAACTTTCGTCGAAAAAGAAGAAAACCTTAACTTCCAGCACACGCCTTCATTAAACCATCTCTGCAAAACGTCTCTTCATTTTTCCAACACGTGACTTCACCGTCTTCATCAAAAGCGTCTTCATCGTCTGTCCAAACTGAAACTCCATAACCACCACCAAGCAAACACCACACTCTCAATCTACAAAACCAAGACAATATTTCAGAGAAACAAATTCAGCAAGAAAACGCTTCGAATGTGAGACATTTACAAACCAAACCTTTAATGTTGGTTAATTGCTATAAAGTTTCAGTCTAGGGTAATAACAGCATTTTAGATTCAAGTCAAGGATAAAATCTTGTAACTATATTGGATTTCACTATTGGACAACTGCTCACTATCAGGATTTTAGTCGCTAGTTTATTGTCATTCTGATTAATGACTTAAAGTTCCAATAGAGGGTAATAACACTGATTGTTTCCTCTGAAATCCTATTTCTAATGCATGTCTACCACTGTATAGTTCCAGGATGTGGTAATAAAACTAATTGTTTCCTCTGAAATCCTATTTCTAATGAATGTCTACCATTGTAAAGTTCCAATATAGGATATTAATACTGCTTGTTTCCTATGAAATCCTATTTGTAACGCATGTCTACCACTTGGATAGTTTCAGGATATGGTAATAACACTGATTGTTTCTTATGAAATCCTATTTCTGATGCATTTCTACCACTTGTAAAGTTCCAATACAGGGTATTAACACTGCTACTTTACTGTCATGTTGATTAATGCCTGTCATGTTGCTATTTCTAATGCAGGTATACCAAATAAAGGATGAAGAAAGGCCAACAGTCATCATCCAAAACAAAACCAAACAGGAAGCCAAGTAGATGGGATGACCTAAACTATGTGCAGATCAAGAGCAACATGCTCTCTTTTGCAACAACAATTGACAACATTAGACAAAGACTTGAACAGCGAAACGATGTCTTGACACTGCTATTGCAAGACACCTTTCTGGACACTAATAGAAGCATATATCCAGCAAATGTTAACAAAGGAAGAGTGCATGAAGTCTAATTATGACATCGTGAGACTCATACAAGTTTATGACACAAAGACAAAGAAGTTCAAGTTTAATGATGGTGGTAGTGAGATGAAAAGCCAAGATGTGGCTGAAATTTTTGGCTTGCCAAACAAAGGCATGAAGCTACCAAGCACAACAAGCTCAACAAGGCCAAATTTGCATTTTGTAAAGAAATACTTCACTGGTTATAAGAAGATAACAAAGACTTCAATTGATAAGTGCTTGAATTTAGCACTTGAATATGAAACAGAAGAGGGTCCTATGGATGTTACAAGATTGATAATCCTACAACTCTTCATGACCAACCTCTTCTACAACTCTAGTTGTACACTTGCTTGGACATATTGTTGTTGAGATTCAGCTACACCAAAATGGATTCAGCTGCATCCTCAACTTGTGATACTCGCAAGTGCACGAGCCGTTCAGGAATATAGCGTATGTAAGTAAGAGGTCGATTCCACAGGGATTGGTGATTGAATTATCCAATTCAGTTTTCCTACACAAAACAGAAATGAAAACAAAAGAGACAAAACAAGAAGAAAGAATGTACATTACAAGAAAAATAAATTACAACTAAGAAAACATTAAGGAAACTAAGAGAACTTTGAGGAAGAAAGAAAGTGTTTGAGAAGTGTTTGGGAGCTTTAGAGAAGGGGGAAGAAAGTATTTGAGAACTTGGAGAAGAGAAAGGTGTTTGGGAAGCTTTGAGGATTTTGGAAGAGAAAGGAAAGTGTTTGGAAGCTTGGAGAAGGAAGAGAGCGTTTGAGAACTTGGATGATTTTTGGAAGGGAAGAGAAATGTGTTTGAGAACTTGGAGAATGTTTGTGAACTTGGAGAATTTGATAACTTAGGGAAGGGAGAGAAAGTGTTTGTGAAGTGTTTGAGACATGGAGACTTTTGGAAGAGAAGGGAAAATGGTGTTGAGAACTTTGTGGATTTTGGAAGAGCATGTGTTTGAGAACATGGGAAATGTTTTAGAGCATGGAGAACTTTGAAAGAGAATAGAGAAGTGTTTGGAGAATTTAGAAGAAGAGAAAAGAAAAGTAGAATGATCTTATTACAACAATTGAGAACTACAAAAGGGAAACTAAGAGAATTTGAGGGAGAGAAGGGAAGGGAGCTCTAGAGAAGTGTTTGAGAGCTCCCCCCCTTGGGGTTGTGTTTACAAGCTTAGAGAACTTCCCTATTTATAGGCCTAGGGGAAGTGAAAATCTGAATTATACAATAGGTTTACCTACCACACTCATTTCACCAACTTACAACACTTAATTCACCTAACACACTATTACATTTGAAAACAATTCCTCTTGTCTTTAGGCTTAGTGTTGCAACTCCCACTTCATCATCTTTTGGCTCATTTGGCTGCTGCAAAATTCCACTCAAATATAGGTATTGAATATGCTTCACCAAACTTTCCCACAATCAACAACACATCATCATGCATATGTCATGCATGACAATGCATTGCAGCCAGCTTGTGGGCTCGTTTTGGGCTTGTTTCTCCATCCATAAAATTCTGGAAAAATATGGATCTTGAAGCTCTTTGTCTTATCTTTCCAAGCATATGCAGCCCAACTCAAGGAAAAATCCGGAAGGCCTTCAAATGTGATTTTTGGCCCAGTAACGCAGATGCTGCCGAATTTGACCTTAAGTTGCCAAAACATGTATAACTTTCTCTAGAAGACTCGGAATCATGAACCGTAAAATTCTACAGAAAATAGACTTCTGTAGCTTTCCAATGATGTATGGCTCATTATCTGGTTCTTTTTGAACAAGTACAGTCCAATCCGTGAAGTTGGTTGATCTGCAGACACCATTTTGAGCTAACTTGTCTCCAAAATGCAATTAGTGAGTCTCAAGCTTATTACACTGAAACAAACACAAAACTTATTAAAAGCACAAGTTTAACTCAAAAGCATAACCAAATCATAAGTTAAAAGGGTACAAAATGATATGTAAATATGCACTGATCACATATACAACCACAATAGACACCTTAGAAGAGATGAGGAAATATAATTGGGGCTCAAGGAGTTTTGGACTACATGTATTTTGGATTAGAACAAGCAACGAAGAACAAGAAGGACGAAAAAAAAGCAGCCAAGCGTGAGTGGCTGCCTAATCCTAATACTGGTAAGAACACAAATCTCCAAACTGCAAATTCGTAGCATTATTCTAATGATATGAATTTGTTGTGTCGATTTTAGCTGCACCAAAATGGATTCAGCTGCATCCTCAACTTGTGAGACTCGCAAGTGCACGAGCCGTTGGTAGTTTAGCGTATGTAAGTGCGAGGTCATTCCACAGGGATTGGTGATTGAATAATCCAGTTCAATTTTCCTACACAAAACAAAAATGAAAACAAAAGAAACAAAACAAGAAGAAAGAATGTACATTACAAGAAAAATAAATTACAACTTAGAGAACATTAAAGAGAGCATTTGAGGAAGGAAGGAAAGTGTTTGAGAGATTTGGAGAATTTTGGAAGAGAAGGGAAATGTGGAAGAGAGTAGAGAAAGTGTTTGAGAACTTTGAGAATTTGGAAGAGAGCGTTTGAGAACTTGGATGATTTTTGGAAGGGAAGAGAAATGTGTTTGAGAACTTGGAGAATGTTTGTGAACTTGGAGAATTTGATAACTTAAGGGAAGGGAGAGAAAGTGTTTGTGAAGTGTTTGAGACATGGAGACTTTTGGAAGAGAAGGGAAATGGTGTTGAGAACTTTGTGGATTTTGGAAGAGCATGTGTTTGAGAACATGGGAAATGTTTTAGAGCATGGAGAACTTTTGGAAGAGAAGGGAAATGTGTTTGGGAAATTTGGAGGAGAGAAAGGAAATGTGTTAGAGAACTTTAGAGAATTTTGGAAGAACGAATGAGAGAAGTGTTTTGAGAGCTTTAGAGAATTTGATGAAGGAAATGGGAGAAGTACGTGTTTGGGAAATTTGGAGAAGATGGAGACTTTTGGAGAAGAAAGGAAAGTGGTGTTTGAGAACTTTGAGGAGGGAGAAGAAAGTATTTGAGAACTTGGAGAAGAGAATAGAGAAGTGTTTGGAGAATTTAGAAGAAGAGAAAAGAAAAATGCTTGAGATTTATAGTACTAGGATCTTGTTACAACAATTGAGAACTACAAAGGGAAACTAAGAGAATTTGAGGGAGAGAAGGGAAGGGAGCTCTAGAGAAGTGTTTGAGTGCTCCCCCCCTTGGGGTGTGATTACAAGCTTAGAGAACTTCCCTATTTATAGGCCTAGGGGAAGTGAAAATCTGAATTATACAATAGGTTTACCTACCACACTCACTTCACCAACTTACAACACTTAATTCACCTAACACACTATTACATTTGAAAACAATTCCTCTTGTCTTTAGGCTTAGTGTTGCAACTCCCACTTCATCATCTTTTGGCTCATTTGGCTGCTGCAAAATTCCACTCAAATATAGGTATTGAATATGCTTCACCAAACTTTCCCACAATCAACAACACATCATCATGCATATGTCATGCATGACAATGCATTGCAGCCAGCTTGTGGGCTCGTTTTGGGCTTGTTTCTCCATCCATAAAATTCTGGAAAAATATGGATCTTGAAGCTCTTTGTCTTATCTTTCCAACATATGCAGCCCAACTCAAGGAAAAATCCGGAAGGCCTTCAAATGTGATTTTTGGCCCAGTAACGCAGATGCTGCCGAATTTGACCTTAAGTTGCCAAAACATGTATAACTTTCTCGAGAAGACTCGGAATCATGAACCGTAAAATTCTCCAGAAAATAGACTTCTGTAGCTTTCCAATGATGTATGGCTCATTATCTGGTTCTTTTTGAACAAGTACAGTCCAATCCGTGAAGTTGGTTGATCTGCAGACACCATTTTGAGCTAACTTGTCTCCAAAATGCAATTAGTGAGTCTCAAGCTTATTACACTGAAACAAACACAAAACTTATTAAAAGCACAAGTTTAACTCAAAAGCATAACCAAATCATAAGTTAAAAGGGTACAAAATGATATGTAAATATGCACTGATCACATATACAACCACAATAGACACCTTAGAAGAGATGAGGAAATATAATTGGGCTCAAGGAGTTTTGGACTACATGTATTTTGGATTAGAACAAGCAACGAAGAACAAGAAGGACGAAAAAAAAAGCAGCCAAGCGTGAGTGGCTGCCTAATCCTAATACTGGTAAGAACACAAATCTCCAAACTGCAAATTCGTAGCATTATTCTAATGATATGAATTTGTTGTGTCCATTCAGCTGCACCAAAATGGATTCAGCTGCATCCTCAACTTGTGATACTCGCAAGTGCACGAGCCGTTGGTAGTTTAGCGTATGTAGTGCGAGGTTCATTCCACAGGGATTGGTGATTGAATAATCCAGTTCAATTTTCCTACACAAAACAAAAATGAAAACAAAAGAAACAAAACAAGAAGAAAGAATGTACATTACAAGAAAAATAAATTACAACTTAGAGAACATTAAAGAGAGCATTTGAGGAAGGAAGGAAAGTGTTTGAGAGATTTGGAGAATTTTGGAAGAGAAGGGAAATGTGGAAAGAGAGTAGAGAAAGTGTTTGAGAACTTTGAGAATTTGGAAGAGAGCGTTTGAGAACTTGGATGATTTTGGAAGGGAAGAGAAATGTGTTTGAGAACTTGGAGAATGTTTGTGAACTTGGAGAATTTGATAACTTAGGGAAGGGGAGAGAAAGTGTTTGTGAAGTGTTTGAGACATGGAGACTTTTGGAAGAGAAGGGAAATGGTGTTGAGAACTTTGTGGATTTTGGAAGAGCATGTGTTTGAGAACATGGGAAATGTTTTAGAGCATGGAGAACTTTTGGAAGAGAAGGGAAATGTGTTTGGGAAATTTGGAGGAGAGAAAGGAAATGTGTTAGAGAACTTTAGAGAATTTTGGAAGAACGAATGAGAGAAGTGTTTTGAGAGCTTTAGAGAATTTGATGAAGGAAATGGGAGAAGTACGTGTTTGGGAAATTTGGAGAAGATGGAGACTTTTGGAGAAGAAAGGAAGTGGTGTTTGAGAACTTTGAGGAGGGAGAAGAAAGTATTTGAGAACTTGGAGAAGAGAATAGAGAAGTGTTTGGAGAATTTAGAAGAAGAGAAAAGAAAAATGCTTGAGATTTATAGTACTAGGATCTTGTTACAACAATTGAGAACTACAAAGGGAAACTAAGAGAATTTGAGGGAGAGAAGGGAAGGGAGCTCTAGAGAAGTGTTTGAGAGCTCCCCCCCTTGGGGGTGTGATTACAAGCTTAGAGAACTTCCCTATTTATAGGCCTAGGGGAAGTGAAAATCTGAATTATACAATAGGTTTACCTACCACACTCACTTCACCAACTTACAACACTTAATTCACCTAACACACTATTACTTTTGAAAACAATTCCTCTTGTGTTTAGGCTTAGTGTTGCAACTCCCACTTCATCATCTTTTGGCTCATTTGGCTGCTGCAAAATTCCACTCAAATATAGGTATTGAATATGCTTCACCAAACTTTCCCACAATCAACTACACTTCATCATGCATATGTCATGCATGACAATGCATTGCAGCCAGCTTGTGGGCTCGTTTTGGGCTTGTGGTTCCAGTCTGAAAAATCTGGAAAAATATGGATCTTGAAGCTCTTTGTCTTATCTTTTCAAGCATATGCAGCCCAACTCAAGGAAAAATCGGAAAGGCCTTCAAATGTGATTTTTGGGCCAGTAACGCAGATGCTGCCGAATTTGAGATTAAGTTGCCAAAACATGTATAACTTTCTCTAGAAGACTCGGAATCATGAACCGTAAAATTCTACAGAAAATAGACTTCCGTATATTTCCAATGATGTATGGCTCATTTTCTGGTTCTTCTTGAGCAAGTACAGTCTAATCCGTGAAGTTGACTGATCTGCAGACACCGTTTTGAGCTAATTTGTCTCCAAAATGCAATTAGTGAGTCTCAAGCTTATAACACTGAAACAAACACAAAACTTATTAAAAGCACAAGTTTAACTCAAAAACATAACCAAATCATAAGTTAAAAGGGTACAAAATGATATGTAATTATGCACCGATCTAGAATTCACAAGTGATATTGCAAAAAAAAAAAATTGTGAGGTATTAGCTGTGTCAAAGATCTAACCCTGTTCACTCCAATTCCTCGAAGAGAACAAATGACACCAGGGGCTGTCCAATGGAGTCTTCAACAACTGAGTGCGAGCTTCATCATCTAAAAAACAACCAGATAAAGGTACTCTTTCCTTTCAAATATTTTGTAGCTGATATGACAACATTGTTAATAACATGTCATAGACGTACATTCTCAATACCATGTCATAGAAGTAAACAATTACTACCATTGCATAGAAGTACATTATTAATACCATGTCATAGAAGTACACTCTTGATACCATGTCATAGAAATACACTCTTAATACTAAACTCTACTTAACAAACAGATAAAAAGCACTAAATTTCAAAGAGGAGGATGATGCTGTTGAAGAAGTGAATGAAGAGCATGATGATGTTGGTCAAGAAAAAAATGAAGGAGGATGATGATGAAGAAGTGGATGAAGAGCATGATGATGCTGCTGAAGAAGAAAAATGAATAAGAGGATGATGAGAACCAAGAACATGAAGTCCAACAACACCACCAAGTTACAAAATGACCTCCAAGCTGAAAACCCCAAGAATACAAGAATTCAACGTTGTTTGAGGAAGTTGTTAGATCAATCCCAGAATACAAGGAGGATGAAATACGGCTTACAAAAGAGTATATGATGGAGATCAATAATGTTGCTGAATATTGGACAAAGAAAAGAGAGCATCAAAAGATCCATGATGTAATAGCATCCTGCATAAAAAAGAATAAATTGATTAGTATGCTATACAATGAAAAAGAAGAATTAAGGAAGTAGCAGCAACATTGTGAAAAAGCTGGTTAAGGAAGAAGCATATCACAAGAATTCCATTCAACTTGATGTTTATGAGGAAAAATCCTACATGACAAAGTTCCACTAGAGAATGATGAACTTTTTGGGAGAGAAGATTTCCTACTTGGAGATTATAAATGGAAAAGGAAGCTGTCATTGCCTTGTTGAGAGATAAAAAATTAGCACAAGAAATGCAGAGTGAAGAAGGATAAAAGGTAGAAAGAGAAAGAAGGTGAACAAGAGCACAGATGAAATCAAGAAACTTACATCCGAGGGCCAAAAAAATAAAGAAATAACCTCTAGAGATCACAAAGAGACCAGATTCCTCATTCCCTAAAGCTGAGATGAGAGCACAAAAGAGAAAGGCACAAAGAAAAGGTCAAGAACTAGCCAAATCAAAGAAGAAGGCCAAATGTTCATTCCTGCAATGGAATACATATCAGGTTACAACATGCTGGTCGAACTCTACAAAGAAAAGCTGAGAAATTATTGAAAACATTCAAGAGTAGATGAGGTAAGGCAATGTGTTTCACATTCAAATGGGTTTAGGCACTATTATTGAACATGCATTAGAAATAGAATTTCGTAGGAAACAAGCAGTGTTATGATCCTAACTGAAAATTTACAGGGTGTAAGACATGCATTAGAAACAGGATTGGGGGGAATCTATATGTTATTGCCCTCAACTGAAACTTAAAAGTTGAAAGACGTGCATTACAAACAGGATTTCATAGCGAACAAGCAATGTTATTAACCTCTGCACGAACTTCAAAGTGGTAGACATGAATTAGAAATAGTATTTCATAGGAAACAAGCAGTGTTATTACCCCATACTGAATTTATTGAACAGTTTTTTCACTTTTATTAACATTTTTTCTACTACAAAATATTGTTATTGCCCTACTTTTTGGCAAAGGGAAAGCATTTTGTTCAAAGATGACATACAAAGCTTATTAAGAGTATATTGAAATTTTTAGACAAATCAAAGATGCGTATGGAAGAGATACTTCATCATGATGAAAAGGACCCTAAAAGACAACATAATGCATACATCACGTGAACCCTGCACTTATGTAAGTACAATAGCTATCTCATCACTTCTCGTAAATATCACAAATTATCCATCTTCCCATGCTTTTCACACTCTTTCTAATACAGTAAACTATTAATCTTTCAGAGGTATCTACAGGGAAAATGCACACAAGGACATTTTATGAATATTTTGTCAAAATCCTCGAATTCATAGGGGAAAACTTCAAAGGTTTTCATACCAATAACCGATCACGGCCACTACACCCTCCTTGTCTTTGACACCAATTCATTGCAATGTACGCACTATACTCTTTGAGGGGTAACAGCAACGGTTGACTGACCAAAAAGGGCGGTAATTTTGGTAAGAGAGACTCCTATTGTGGTTAATACAAGGCATAACAAAACAAGTTACAAGGTAAGTTACAAGCTAACAACATACTTGTCACGTCCCCTAATTTTCAAAACCAACCAGACGAATGAATTTAAAACAAAACAACCAACAATCCAGGACGTGAGTTTGGTAAACTTTCATCGAAAGTACCTAGAAATTTAAATTTTTCTTTTCTTAGATATACACCACCGCTCCGAACCACAATGTCAATAATGATTCAACTCTTCTCATTCAAATATTACATTACAATACAAACTCACATAATAAAATGAAAACTCATCATTACACAACGCTCCTCAGCTCCTTTCACAAAGCAAAGTCTGAACACTCACCGACACTCTCACACCCACTTTGCACTCTGTGGACCACCACAGCCTCCCCTCACCTTATTTCCCGTTTTTCACCAGGTCCTACCACCTGCAGGATTTTCCCTACACCATCAAATAGTCACTGGGTTCACCGAGAACAACCTGGTAAGCTTTCTAAAGCTTGTACCGAGAAACCACGTCCTAGTACAATATATGATTTACACATAATATACAAACACATGCACTTCATCAGCATACCACAATCCTTGTATAACCAAAGGTAATCATAAACATCAATATCATCACAATCACAATTCCTTTATTTTCTTCAAAGTACGTTCAATCACCACCTGTGACCACACCAAAACTCTTTTACTATCAAAATAGCTTTCACCGTCAAATATCTTCCTGGCAGCTTTTTTTTATATTTCAAATTATCCAAACCTTAATCATGTGTAGCACCAAATACATCATTGGATTTTCTTAACACACGCACGCCCGGGGCCCCCTTCTCCCTTTTCATTTATTTATAACTTACTCTTGAAAACAAGTAAAGAATCAAATGGAAATACAATTTCTTGTTTGGATTCCTCAAATAATAAAATGAAAGTGAATAGTCATTCCATTCCAAAATATTAAGGAAATACAATTCATGTATCCTTTTTAACATTCCTGTCAAACGAACATGGCCTAAATCTTTGGTTAGAAAATTTAAACAAATGCTTAACCATCATCTAAGCTACTGGATTGAAAATTCATGAACAATTTTTAAAAGAGCAAACGCGCTTCAATTAATCCCCACATAGAGTCTTGATCACTTATAATCATTTATAAATTTTTTCATTTGTTTTCCTTGGTGTTTAAGTGAACCGACACATTTTTAGAGACAAAACATCAAGTTCCAATCAGAGGAACTCACTATTTCAATCATTATCAAAATTCTGAATTAACTAACCAAGGCATTTATATACTTTTTTTTTTTTTTTTTTTTTGGAATGTGACTGCAATGTTTAGTTTCCATTAAGCTTTCTAATTAACCCATGTAGCGAGATAGGCCAACGACTCTCAAACCAAAGGTTTTAGGGCATTAGGTGTAGAAACACCCCTAAGGGCTTATTAACTTGAAGTAAAAAGGCTAGAGGAACTAAACTAGTCACAAAATGTATTTACCTCAAAACTTTACCGTTTGACGCGAACACTCGCCTTGTTTAGGGCAAGAGGCCCGGTTATGAGTAAAACTCTTGGATAAATTAACATCATTATTATTATTTTATTTATTTATTTATTTATTTTTTATACGCCAAGGTCAATCAAGAGCAATGTCATCTAACTTCTACTTGAAACAACAAAGTTAACTATAATTGATCTTTTCTTTCATTCTCACTAAAGTGTTGATGTGCATGTGAGAGTTAAAGTATAATTCATGAATTATCCACTAATAGAAATAAGTTAAAAAACTAAAATTATGGGTTTAAAATTAATCATATGTTTCCGTAGTCAAAATCATTCATGAGTGTTAAATGATTTGTATGATAGTAACATAAACATTTAGAGAATATAAAAATCTTCTTTTTTTTTTTTTTTTTTTGAAATAAAACAAAACTACCCTAAAAATTTAAAAACAAAACTTCTAAACCTTACCCCCGAAACTTCCAAATCAAACATTGTCCTCAATGTTGAGAATTTAGGTATCAAGCAGAAGTTATAACAAAGAAATGAAATGGAGTAAAAGCAATTAAATAAAAGAACAAACAAGATTTAAAACTACAGTTAGTTGCAAAAACAAAACAAAATCAACCGGAACAAAACCAAACCAAACATTAGAAGCCCTAACGCAACAGTTCTACGCACGGGGAAATCGAGCCCAATGAGAACGTCCAAAATCAATTTTAAAACCCAACCAACGAAAGCCACAACACTTCTTTTATTATTATTGTTATTTATTATTAAAAAATTAAAAGAAACAAAGAAGCGTTTTCAAAGCGCCAAGGGAACGAGTCTTTGAAGAGGAGAGAAAGGCGCGATGTTGGATTCCTGATACGTCACGGAAGAGATGGTGAGGGACGTGTTAGCGCGGCAGGAGGCCACTTTCACACTCCCAAAGCCAGATTATTGGTTTTGTAGGAAGGTGCACGACTTTTTCACGTGAAGGCGTTGAAAGGTTTAACTGCAATTACGGGGGGTTGGGAAACCGGTCGCTCTTAAACATCTAGAGATAAGTCATAAGGGTAGGGTGCGGTGGTTACCAGAGACTAAGTCTATAAAAAGCTAAAAAGAAAAATGGTGAAACACAAAACTAAGAAACACACAAAAGAGAAAGAAAGAAAAGAAAGAAAAGAAAAAAAGAAAAGAAGAAAAGAGTGAGAAATCAAATGGCCTCTTCCCACCCTTTTCCTTGATCCCAACCTACTCCACGGACTCAGGACATGGGGCCAGGAGCTGACGGGACCTATCGGTGCCCTACTTTGCCTCTTCAGCGGGGCCTGTGACTGTTCAATGACTCAATACTTCCTACAACAACGTTTTTGCCCATTGGAGTTGGTAGAAATTTAGTGATTCCTGAAGTTATACGTGTGTGGGACAAAGGGATGAGAACCGGGTCATGAGTGATGCCTGAGCACTGAGCGTCCAGAGTATAGCATGTGTCGCAGTTTGGGACATCGCCTACTGAGAAGTCCCATGAGGTAGAGGTGCTCAAAGGTCGTGGCGCCGGAGCGAAGTATGCTTAGAAGTATCAGGGATGCTACAAAAGCTTGAAAAGGGAGAGGGCAAGGATAGTGAGAGGTAATCGACACCAGGTAGAAAGTATGCGGACGAAGAATAGAAGCCAAAACAAATGATCCAGAGTTCTGACTCGCCGACATGCGGAGGAGCTGGAAGACCTGAGTTCGACCCGGTAAGGCAAACAAGGAGAGGGAGAGTAGTTACGCTCAAGCTAAAACTCCCGTTTGGGAGCTCAAGTGGTGAGCCCCAAGAGGTTGTGCGTGAAGCCCTGGAAGAGGACGAGCCGAAGGGCCAAACTAAAGCTCCAATGGTCGAGACACCAACAACCGAGAAGAAAAATGATTTCTACAACATTATTGGTGTTTTTATTTTATTTTGTGGTTTTTGGTTTTTGTTATTTCTCTTTTTCGAAATAAAAGAGGTAAGGTCGGGAGAAAGAAAAAAGAAAAAGAAAAAAGAAAAAGAAAAATAAAAAGAAAAACACACTTCCCAACTAAAATAAGACAAAGATGATAGCCGAAAGGAAAGGTTAAAACACAAAGCACTAGAAAATGAAAGTAACGGGCAAAAACACTAAGACACAAGAAAACACGGAAAAAGTAAAGTAAAGTGAAAGTAAAGGTGCTCCCCCTTTGAAGCTATTCAGGTCGAGCATGCCCAGGGGAACCAGAAATGGTGTTGGCTCTCTCTCAC